>VUQG01021048.1:96900-113750 GCA_015106755.1 Etia nguti | reverse complement strand
GAAAACAGCTTCTCACACAGATATGTGCTACCAAACATACACAAGGTTCGAGCCGTATGTAGATGGAGCTGGGGCATTGCTTCAGGAATGGAACGAATAAACTGTGCGGGCCCTTCAGTGTCGTACTTTGCCTTGAGTGTCCCATTACACTGCAGCTCAATCAGCTCCATCTGAATCTGCACAGGTGCAGTTTCCACGTCAACTGTAAATGAGTTATATTTAAATGAAATTGCTGATGCAAACGACCAATGATTTATAAAGGAAAATTATCAGAGATGCCTGATAAACTCTGTGTTTGGAACTGAAAACCCGCTCTGCGCTTGAGTCTCCGCTAGCTTCGCAATAACAGAAGTTTGACTTGATTGACGCGGGAATGTTCCCAGATAGCCTAGCGTTCGGCAAGGAGGCTGCAGCGCTGCATTATCGGATCTGTAGTTTGTGTGTTATTAGCGCCTCATATCGCCGGGCCATGCATAACAATAATAATACATCTATATAAAATGATCTCGCAGGCCGGATATAAATGTACGCCGGGTCGGATGTGGCCCACGGGCCTTGAGTTTGACACATGTGGTTTACAGTAACACAATAGATGTTTAAACAATGGATTGAAATCAGCCTTTTAATTAGTCAATGACACATTTATTAATATACTTATAATCTTACAGAGCTATAAAAAGGACATTTTTTCAAATGCAAAAGAAACAATGATTAATCCGCATTAATAGTCAGCAGACTGATTTTTCATCTGAACAGTCCAATGTCTATGGTCATTAGCAGAAGAAAAGTTCCCTGGGGAATTAGTTATGCATTTTTTAACCCCAAATTTCATCATTGTTTCTTTATTTTAATGCAGTGCTTTGCACATTCACTCAGCTCTCCCAGGAGGAGACACAAATCCTTTTTGCAGTTGTGTCAGAAAAGGCATCTAGTTCAAAAATTTGCTAAATCAAACATGTGGTGTTACCAGCTGTGACAATCCCTTGATGATAAGGGAGGGACCAAAAGTAGCTCCTGTATTACTAAAAAATATTTAATGACAAAAGGTGCTTCGCAAAATTTTTTTATGCAAAATGAAAGATCACATCGTACAGCTCACATAGGTTCTTATTTTTATCGTTTATATTTAATGTTTATAATCATTTAAAAGTAGTGATGCACATTATTTAACAGAAGCACTTAAAACTTTCATGTAGACGCCAGCCTCCATGGAGAAAAAGGCTGGAAGCCAAACTCATGAAAACCTGGAAGGATTTTAGTCATTTAACCCACTAGTTGCCAGACATGCTGGAGCGTCTAAATCACATGATTGATTTAAGCTGACATAGCAGCAAGACACACATTTGCTGAGTGTCTATTTCACCTTGTGTCAAAAGTGAGGACTTCAAACTACATATCAGTTTTTAAAATGTGTTGATAGGCCAAGTAAAACCAGAGTTCTAATAAATAATTTTTGCCATGCTTTTTCAGGAATATTGTTGATAAGTTTCCTGCTGGAAGGATTTTCTAAGGACAGTACGAAAAAAAACATGATTCCCCCTTTCCTGTTGGTGAAAAAATGCACTATATCAGCCAATCACAAAAACACATCACATTTGGTTACTAAGGAAAAGAGTAAAATTGTGGGATGGACACCAAAAGAAAGAACAGTGAATGAGAGAACAGCAATTTTGACCATTTTTTGGATATTTAATGTATTTAGCGTGTATAGTGTATAGTGTTTGCTGCTTTTGTTTTTTTGTTTTGTTTTGTTTTGTTTTGTTTTTTTTGTTTGTTTTGCTTTTTTTTGTTTTGTCAAAACAATGAGGTGACTACTGAATGTCCCAGATGCGGGCCAAAAAGCCATGAAAGGCAGATTGCAATCTAAACACTGTCTCCAGGTGGGCAACAGGACGACTGACACACCCTGGAGGTTTCAGGCATGCGATGTGATCATCTTTCTTGTGGCAGACAGGAGGCCTTGGAAACTGCCAAGCTCACAGTCTTGGCCAGCCACTTGAAGAGGCATATCCGAGAGATAGAAAGCAAGAAAATAAACCAGCTCTTCTCCACGGAACCAGCCAAGGTGTACTTCCAGTGTCAGCGGAACAATATGAGAACAGGACCACCAAGGCTGGAGATGGAGCAGTACTGGAAGAGCATATGGGAGAAGGACGCAACCCATAATGGCAATGCTTAGTGGCTAGTGGAGAATGAAGAGTTGGACATCACCAGGCCCCAACATGATTCATGCCTACTGACTGAAGAAGCTGACAGCACTCCATGAGCATCTGGCAGCACAAATGAACCAGCTGCTTCTGAGACCTCCAGGTACAGACAGACAAACCGGTGATGGCTAACCAACCAGATATAGTGGCGGTGGACAAGCAGAGGAAGACGGCCGTAGTAGTAGATGTAGCTATACCAAATGACATCAAGAAGCTACACAAGTAGCTGGAGAAGTACTGAGGGCTCAGAGAAGAGCTCAAGAACATGTGGAGGGTGAAAATAACAGTGGTCCCAGTGGTAATTGGAGCACTCAGTGCATTGACCCCCAAGCTGGGCAATTGGTTCCAGCAGATCCCAGGAACAGCATCCGAGATCTCTGTCCAGAAGAGTGCAATCCTAGGAACAGCTAAGATACTGCGCAGGACCCTCAAGCAAGTACCGTAGGGGCGAGAGGAGAATTTTTTTTACATTTTATGTACACACATGCACCCACACAAACACACACACACATATATATATATATATATATATATATATATATATATATATATATATATATAGACATTGTAGACATTGCATTTTAATGCTCTTGATACTCCTTTAAGAAACTGTGGAGGAGTAGTTGCAGTCTGGAAAATTTAAGAATAGACAGGTCTCCTTCTGTGAATGTCTGTTGGCTGCTATTCTTCCATCTCCAGATTAGTGTCTTCGTAAAGGGCACAATGACAGAACAATAAACCTAGGAAGTTCTTGATAGTGGAAGAAATGCAGACTTCCAGAGGAAAACTACTTAAGCACATGGAAACTCCACACAAACAGACAGCAGTGACAGCAGACACTGAGCCACTGCGCTGCTTGAGTTACTGTGCTGTCTTGGTAGGTGTCCTGATGAAGCATCAGTATGTAACAAGTTGAAAGAAAGAACCTTCTGAAACATTTCATTTCGAGTATAAAGGCAAACTACAATCAAAGGGAAAATTTGTGCAAAAGGTGACTAAAATATTTGGGCTATTTATCTACTGATGTGTTTACGCATGACTGTTCTTTAAAGTCACTGCAATTCCGCTGTTCCCAACCCCCAAATACGTTATGCTGCTCTTAAGGTAACCAAAATATAAAAATATACCTGATTTTTCTTCCATTTCAGAAGCAACAGCACCATGAAAACTCAATGTGTTTTTCAGCGCAGCCTTATCCCAGGGGGATATGGATATCACTCCAAGAGCCCCAACATCAGGGCACTGCCCTTCTTCTCCTTAATGCCATCCATGCTCAACAATGCTGAACCTTCTCAAACCATGCAGAACTTGAACCATTTTCACTATTTCTCTGATGGTTGGAGGGTTATCAACTGGGGAATAATAGCAGAAATCTTTTTAACAGGATAGAATTTGGGAAGTTTTCAAGAGGAATAACACACTTGGGTAGTTGACAAGCCAATCACAAGCCACAAAGCAAAAAGATTTTAAGCCTGGCTGCCCGCTGAGCCAACAGACAATAAAAAGCTTCATGCTTGACAAACCCTGCAGAAATTGTGCTACTGGTAAGAGTTTTGTCCAAGCACCAGAGGCAACTTAGATTTAAAGCATGCTAGGTAATAATCCAGAAATGACAGGGACCTTGATTTGAGACATGCATATTTCCTCCATATCCACTCTGAAATATCTACATTTTTAGTCACTCTCATGAGTCTGTGCTTTTCTTACAGATTCAGTCCAGATGTGAAACGGTACTAGGTATGATGGAGGGGTTCTTCCTTTTTTTCCCCCCACAGCCAGCTTCTGAAAGTTTTCAACTGCTCTGTCTGAGCATGACAAGTTTTTTTTTTCCATTCTTTTTACTAATGTGTGGCTGCAAGCACATCTGTTTGTTGTAATCTATTAGGAGAAGCAAACCTGCAAAATAGAAACACCATCTGGCAGTGATTGTGGTTTAACAATAGCAGAGAGTCAAGTCTCAGCTGATATATCTCACAATATTTCATGGTTTGAGCATAGGATACTCTCCTTGTTAGGAAATGTTTCATACATTTGGTGAACGTGTCGGTTTGAGATGTGCTAATTAAGTTCTGAAGACCAACTGCTGTAAAGACTGAGATGAAGCTTTCTGGTTATCTGTACTTTTCTCCTGGTTTCTCTCAGTCAGATGCATAAACTGTGACAGTGGATCTGGAAGAGATTTAAGGAATTTCCTTTTTGTGCATTGCCACACAGTAACAGTGAAAAGGTGACTGTGAATGAAAAGCTGTGAAGTACGTTTTGTTGCATATTTGTAGTTCAGTTTGAGGTACATGTCTGCTATTTAGAAATGCTTATAATAGACTTTATTAGAATTGCAGTTAGGCTCTGGTTTATTCTACTTCTATAAGTGATTTTGAGGTCTTTCTACATCTTCACTGGGGTCAACCTTTACCTAATTAAATTAAATGGAAAGTCATATGCCTGTTTATTTAAGGTCTCACAGCTGGGGAAGCCAAACAATGAGATAGAGGGATATAATCTCCCTGAACATCCATAGAAGGCTATAGGGAAAATTTTAAAGGACTAAAAATGCTACAAAGAACAACAGCCTCCATTATTTTTAAATGTTAGAAGTTTGGAACCACCAAAGGACTTACTAGATCTGATCAGCAACCAGACTGAGTCGCTGAGGATAAAGGGCCTTGGTCAGACTAGATTAACCGAATGGTCGCTATAAATGAGATCAAAATTTCCTTTGGGAAAATGGGAGAAACTTACAGAAGGACAACCATTAGAGCAGCACTCCATCAATCAGGCTTTTCTGGTATAATGGCCAGGCGGAAGCCATTTATCACAAAAAGGCACATGACAGCTTGCTGGAAGTTTGCCAAAAGGCACATGACTAACTCTCAGACCATGAAAAGAAAAGCGCGTACATGCTGAAAATATAATTTAACAATCTGGCCACAATTCGCAATCATCCCCATAGTCAAGCATAGTCTTAGAGGCAGTATCAAAACGGTGCCAATGTTTGGCAAGTCAGACACGTTTTACATTTCAACAACAACACCAACCCAAAGCATACCACTAAGAAATCACAGGACCAGCTTTTGGAAAACTCTGTAAAAGTCCTGGAGTACCTCAGCCAGAGTCAGGAGAATCTCTGGAGAGGCCTCAAGGTGGTTATCCACCAACACTTTCCATCAAACTAGGTAAGCTAAAAGAATTCTGCCAAGAATAGGAGAAACCAGAAGAAAGCTGTTCCAAGCTTGTGGCTCTTTCCAAGGAAGACTAGAGTTTGTGATTGCTGCCAAAGGTGAATCAACCAAGTATGAAGTTAAGGGTCTGACTGCTTATGTAAACGGGTTATTTCAGTCTTTTGAATGTAGCCTTACAAAACACTCCAGCTTTTTTTTTAAATACTATGGAGCTGTCGTATCGATAGAAAATTATATAGCTGTGATATCAGCATACAAATCAGGTAGAAACTGAACTTTATTTTATAATCATTTAATCATTTCAAATAAAAAATGAATTCATTATTAATTTTCAGCTGAGACCTAAACTGACTGCAAGTTTAGAGAATCTAAAGGGTTTGATATTAAACCCTTTTTCTTTTATTCCTACATAACTGGCTTGTTGCCACCAATGTGTCGTTTATAGCAAAACAAGTTATTTAATAGCTCTATAAGCTCTGTGGTATCAGTAAACTTTTTTAATCAGCTTTTATTCTTGACTTGAAAGGGGTTTAATTTCTGGGTGCTACAGCATACATTTTTTGTTTTGGTCATTTGTGGATGTTTGACCTTCTCTGTACAAAAATGATGTATGCTAACAGTTTGAGGGCTTTTTTTATTTTATTTGATCTGCTACAAAATAGAGTGATTAAAAGACAAATATGACATTCTTGTACTCGTAAAAGCTGTCCAAAAACATTTGACTGGTCATTCAAATCAAACCAAGATGCTATTGTAGTGGAAACTAGGAAGTATATATCAATCAGTGAACTTGGTATAACCAGTTTGGCTCTATAAAATTAGCTTAACGATGAGCAAAGTACTTGTTGTAGCTTACTGAGGAGCATCATTCACAGTTTTATGCCCCAAGTCATGTGAGTCATTCAAAGTTTCCAGTTCCTATAGAGAAGCAATGGAGGGGAAAAAAAAGGCTGCATTCAGTTCAAAGTAAACAAAATCCTCGTATAATCTTCTTGGAAAACGATATCAAAAAGTCATTTTTTATACCATGGGGATTTAAAAAATACAAAGTTTATCTAAGGCATTAGTTACATTGCACCTGTGTCCCAAGAGATTTAGAATGCACACAGGTTAAAAAAAAAAGAAAGAAAGAAAACCGTAAGAAAAGGCTTTTCTTCCTGCATCACATTACAATCAGCTCAAAGTGCAGAGATCAGAACCATGTTTCTTGCATATTCCAGAGATCTGAGGAGACAGAAGACTGCTAGGTGAAGAGAGGCGAGATGATGCAAAGAGGATACTTTTCAAGCAAGTAGGGGGGAAAGTGGGGGTGTGTGTGTGTGCTATGAATATGTTTTTACTTATTAAATCTATCAAAGATGAATGAAGTGCTACATCCCATAGCTTCTTTGCCTAGCCATAGCCGCTTTGATTTATTAAATTTATTTCTATTACTTTGGATTCTCAGCTGTGCCGTCATTTAAATTCTCTTATCCAGTTCAGCTTGTCTCTGCTTGTCATTTTGACTTGTTTTTGTTTCTTTCACCATTTCGAAATGACACAACTACATAATATTTACATATTAATGCGCATGCAAACGTGCTTTAATATGTATCTCTCCTTTTCAGTTTTTAATTTAATGTCTACAATAGAACTAGTGTCAGCTTCCTAGTATTTGTGTTGAATCCTTCCAATAAATGCACAGATAAATTATACTCATGATGATCCTCAGCCCCTGAATTTAGGTATCTCTGTCAGCCCCCAGACGACCACCAGCATCCCAGAGGAAGAGAATTACACACAAAAATACAAAAAGCAACAAACAAACAACAACATTGCGTGTTTCTTCAGGAGAAGACAAACCTGTATGTATAACCTGTACACACCTTAGACTCTCAGTGCATCCAAAACACATTTATTTCCTTTGATATTTCTAACTAATCATGCAAGAAGCATTTATGCCCACCGCTGGTTCCATCATAGCCCAAGATTTTCATTTCTAAGGTTACACTGGTGTTTCATACCCACAAGTTAATATACCGTACACACACATTTTGCTGTATTTCATGCTACCGTCTATGCACCCATACTCAGTATCAAGTTTGTTAGAGGTGGTCCTGCAGGCACACAAACAAGCTATTATGACTACCCGTGGTATATGAATTTAAATTAAGATACAGAAGACTTTGGCACTTTCGTCATTGCATTAATGCTCTGTATATGCAGGTGTCTTAATTAGAAAGCTCTGCATCATTTCCTGAACTACTTTCTAGTTCAGAGCGACACAGGTGTCAGAGCTGCTGCTTTCTCTTATTCAACCACAAGGTCATGACACACCAATTAAGGCAATAATGATAAAAGTCAGTCACTCCCAACTTGTTGTGTATGGACGCTTGTAAAGGTACATTTAAATGCACTAGATAAGCATCCCTTTTCAGCATGTGGCTTTCTCAAACCAATATTTCCCCTAAATCTAACCAAGTACTCAAAAATGTAAAAGAATCAGCAGCTTTTTTATTTATCCAGGCAGCTAATCTCGCAAGATTAAGAACTTCTATGAGCATATCCTGGGCCCAGACAGTGAACATTAACTTTGTAAGAATTTTGATGTTGTGGGAAACCAGAGGAAATTGCCTCAATCACGGTTCAAATACAAAAAAGTTCAAATACAAAGCTCTTAAACAGTCTCCTTCTGACTCAGGGCCTGCCTGGCAACCTCACTGAAGAAAGGCCTTCTGCTCTTTATTAGATGATAATTATGTTTACGTATAGAAAATGCTCCTTGGGTGTTGCATTGACGCAACATCCAAAGAGCACATGGAATAATGATTTATCAATTGTTGCTTTGCTAATGACTCACAGCAAGAAGCTCCTAGGGTGCTTGTGCAGGTTTTTCTCTGGGAGCTCAGATTAGTGAAAAACCCCCAAAACAAAACAAACAAAAAAACATGCTAGCTTAATGTTGCCATTATCAACCCGGGACATGCTTCTAAAACAGATTCTTTATCTCAAGAGTTCACTTCCTGGTTAAATAAAAGGTTAACCTTGGTTAAAATTGGAGATGCCAGTGAAATAGATTGGCAATAATTGACACACTGTGATGCATTTGTAGGCATCTGAGCTTTGGAAAAAAAAGAAAAGAAACATGTTTCACAGGTGACATACATTCATTAATGTTACCTTTATGCTTGTAAAATGATTAGGATGACACAATATTCCTTAAAGGTATGTAGTCTAACGAGAGGTGACCAATATATTTAAAGTGAAAATCTTTCCATCATAAAATTGAGCTGTCCTTTGAATGTCAGCTGGGAAATACCCACACTGAAACTCTACATAATTTTAGAAATATATTGCAAGTCTATCCAAGAACATAGAAGCATGGGTACAGTATAGCCATGTCCATCCATCCATCCATCCATCCATCCATCTGTTCACCCATCCATTGTCTTCCACTTATCCGATATGGTAGCTGGGAGCCCTTCCCAGCTACCAAAGGGTGAGAAGTGGGGTGTGAATGTGAGTGTGAATCCTTGTCAGTATAGCTGTATATATGTAACCACATATTGTAGACATGGAAACCTACGTGAGATCTGTACCTTAAACTTAAGTGAGCTATCTCAAATAATTTTTTTGATATCAAACATTTACTCTCTGCAGTCTAAAAAACGTGGCAGGAAAAAGTTAGTAGATTCCTTCGTCACAGTGAACACAGTCCTAATGAAAATGTCTGAGGTAGTTGCAAAACCTATAACTACTAACCTGCAGCTGGTCGCATTTGCATATCAGATCTCTTAAATCAGATGTACAGCTGAAGTATGTAGACTAATGTAATTGCTGCCTTGAGACATCTCTTAGTGCCACTTTCATAAACAGCTACTTTTACTTTTAAATGCTAGGCACGGGACATGTTCTTTTTTTGCATGAAAAGATCGACTCAGGGGAACTAACAAAGTTGTAAAACTTAAACTTTAAAGATGTGCAACTTTAAAACAAAGTAAAAGTAAAAGCAAAAATACTACGAGGCATTTTATGTTTCACTGTACTGTTTATACTCTACAACTGTACTTTCTAACCCTTTGTGGAGTTTGAGTGAGGGTAAAGCTACACTAATCCACACTAGAAAAACCATACATGGATAAGATGACGTGGAGGTGTGCACAGACAAATACTCTGTTCTTTTCAACAGATATCTCTATACTGTCATTAGCCAAATAATTAAATTACGACAAACACAAAAAAAATTGTGTCTGCTGTCAACTGCTTATCCTTCAAGAAAAAAGCCATACTGTTGGTTGAGGTGTGTGTGTGTATATGTGTGTGGGCTCAGTTCTGCAACATTCTCACACCAGGTGGGGCATAAGCCCCTCCCCCGGCCCCCTCCAATGCCCTTGCCCTTTATGTCATGCCTGGTTTGTCTGCAGGCATTCAGCGGAGTTGGAGGCCTTTTTTTCTGACCTTTAGACCAGCCAACCGGAGCCATAACTGCCACTTTTTGTACCATGCTAAAAAAAAAAAGAAAAGCCAACGATCTTAGTTCAAAAATCCATCACAGAAAATGTGGGGCTTTAAATTGTTTTGCCAAAGTTTCTCCGTTCCGTTGCTGTTTTAATGTATTTTCATATTACTACATGTATCAATCATTATGTTATGCTCTGTTGACTGCCAGTCATCTGAAACCCATAGGAAAAATGTTTCTTCCAAGAATAAAAACCTCTAAAGAATGTCAGTTTTTAATAATTCAGTCATAGCTTATGTTCTTATAAACTAAGTTAGTAAAGCTGTATCACTAGTGCCTGTGATGCTCTGGCCAACAGGGTACAGCAGATCTACTAAGTGTAAGTAACAAATTAAATTGATTTCATTATGGTAAAATAAACAGCTACTGTTCCGTTTTGCTACAACTGCATCAAATAATCATTAGCATTGAAGCAAAACTTTACATGACCACCCACTGCAACCACAAACTCACTGATGTTTCTATTGTCTTGATTGACTACTATAAATTCCAGAGACAAAATCCATGTTTAAAATCAAATGTTTGGATTTAGCAAAGCAAACAAATTAAAAGTAAACGTATTTTCAGCACGGAAAATAAAATAAGAGGGAACTATTAACTACATAATTGGCAATATTTGCTTTTGTGAATGCGATTTTGTTTTATTGTTGTATATCAAGTTATAAAAATGGCTGTCAATCACCGGATGCAATAAAGACCGTAGCGCTTCTGTTTGAAATCTTAATTATGGTTTTGTTTGGTGTCTAAAATTGCATTCTTACCAAACGTCTTCTTTCCTCTTCAACAGTGTTCAACAGCTGGGAGAACTCTTTGAATGACTGGGCTGAAACAGAATAAGACATATCGGCATATTAAAATGTTTGGTCAATATATATCAGTATGTGTGAGTCCCCATTTCACAATATATTCACAGCTGAGAGAGTACACACAGTGAACTGTGCTGTTGACACAGTCACATGATTAAAAATATTTTAAGCAGGAAAAAAAAAATAGTGGCACAGTCGTTAAACGTCAGCTGGTCCTGGCACGAGCACTGGAGAGGCATGATGCTAAAATGTTTATTTGCACTGCAGCTTCAGACCTTTCAGTGCACTACATTTTAGAACCTAATAAAAGCATGCAGCTGTCCAATTTAAGCCAAGACCAGCAGTAAAAAGAAAGGAATAATAAACCAACAAAAAACAATACTTCAATTGAATGGAACCCACTGATTGCTTCCCTTTATTTTCTCCCACAGCTAGGGTTTGCAATATACTGTCACAATACAGGAGAGACTGATGTGATAGAGATATGTTCCCGCCATCAGGGTTATACTTCAGTGGCTTATATTACATTTTGCAGGGCCAGATGAATTCAGCATACAATGCATTGAGGCTTATCTGACACAGAATTGTGCCTTGATAGCTTTACAGCTTCATTAAATAGAAGGCCAGATACAACGTGGCCTGTCTTGGTCAGCCCCTGTGTCACCCTGTGTCTAGTCATTTAGCAGCGGTCGAGCTGCTCTGCTTGCCAACACAGTAACATCATTATCAACCCCGACAGCCTGGCATGGGGACCCATGCATCATCTTAGACACTTTGGTCCATTTACACACCAAAGCTTTTAAAGACCGGGGAGCAATGATTTTGTGCCAGTGATCCTGCAGGCAGGCTGGCCTCCTATTAATGCTACCAGCTCCTCTATCAACGGTGAAAACCTCTCAGGGGGTAAAGGGCACAGCTGGAGCCACTGATGGGACAAGATTAGACTGTGAAGAAAGGAAATGGGAGTCAAAGTGGGGTTATAACTTGCATATCATTCACTGCTAAGTGGAGGAAAGGCAATAAACCTGATGAATCACTAAATTAAATAAAGTTTAGTACCTTAGGAACGGATGAATTGAGAAGATAAGCTTTTCAAATGTACATTTTTCTGCACACTGTAACTAGACAATAACAAGAGTTGTACGTTTACAATCAATTTTATGTGCTTAAAATGATGCTTTTTCTGTTTGATATTTAACATTTCTGAGCTGGATTTTTGCTCATCTCACTTATTCCACATTTGAACAGTTCTTGTCGACTAAAGGGTTGACCTTCTAAGAGTTGGGGCTGTAACTTTTCTAAAGATTTAAATTTCTATAGCCACATCAATCTTTTGGCCCCATTCTGGCTTGGAATGTGAATGTCACTGCAGGAAGTCATAGACTGAAATCAATAGAAGGTCAGATGAACCTGTCTAGCAGCACATACAGGATCCCAATGTTATGTGGGGAAGTAAGGAGCATCAAAGTGAACTATACCAATACTGCATCAAGATCATGGCTGGCATTCACACAAGGGTCTAGCTATGTCAGTCAGAAAGTTCAGTTTCATTGATGACTAGATTGATTTCAACAGGCTGTTTTTTCCTCAAATAGTAATCGTGGCCTTTTCTCCCTGAGATGGTGAATGAACAGAGTAGTATTGCACAGAGTGCGTGGAGGGATACTGAAGCAGTGCACACAAAATCACACAAATACTATTTTGCATTTTCAGTTTTACTTTGATCCTGATTAAAGACTGCCCAAACAAATTTGCCAACGTCTGTAAATAACACAGTCCGCAAATGCTTCCCAACACATGGCATGAAACTGTCATCAGAACCATTTCTACTGTGCCAGTTTCATGCATCGCCAAAAAGGTTCAGTTACAGGTGGGCTGCTAAAACATCCATTGTTGAGTCTAAGATCATCAGATTCTTAATTACAAGGGAAGTCAAGGGAAGGGTCTCTAATTAAAGTGTGCTTGATTCTAATGAGGTTTAGATTTGGATGTGGATTTTTCCAATAAATATAATTGGTCTCCTGCACCCATGGCCATCACACAGTAACAACAGCTTTGTGAGGAAAAAAAGGACTATTCATTTTGCATTCAGATGAACATTACAGCCTGTAGAGGAGGTCGATATCTAGTCTAGCCCTCACAGATGGACAGTAATTCAGCAGTCTACAGCTCCACAGAGCGAAGGACTCAAGCTGGGGATAATGAGCAGTGCAAAAAACGAAGACGAAGAGCAGGCCAAACTGGGAGTCATGCCCATTAGAGCCAACGAGGCCCTCTGCACAGCTGCTTTCATATTCCTCTTGGAGGCTAGGAGGTTTGCACCTCCATTAATCTCTGACACTGATCACAATTAGTCCCTTTGATCTCTTATAGGCTTGAAAAGATACAGGAAAAGCATCATAAGCAAATCAATAGCATTAATTATACATGCACAGCAGACAAGCTTAACATCCATACACAAAGCCAAACCCTATTCCAAGATCATGCTGGATTTTATTTGAAAAAATTGAACAGCATTAGTGTTACAACATTTTCTTTCTTCGTTAATTACTTTTACTAATATAAAGGTTAACTATAAATGAATCATTTGAGCATGTGACCTTTACAAGACAGTGGCCCACATGATATATGTGGGCACAGCAACAGTTTTCCCATGAGAAACTAAAAAATAAAACATAGAAAAATCAGATTAAAAAAAAATCTGATTGATGTGATACAAGTGACAAAACCTTAGCAGGAGATGAATACTCTCCTGTGCCTTGTTAAACTGAACTCACCAATGTTCACCTCATCATCCGTCTCTGCATCTCCTATGCACTCAAACTGGAACTCCTGCAGAGACTGGGAGAACTTCTGGACGGCGGCAGAAAGATCTGGAAAATCAGATGGTCTGAGCATCAGATGAAGCATACCACAGATAAAAAGCACACTGAAGACACATGAATCAAATTTTATAGTGCATTATAAAGAAAAATGTAATGCAATTTAATGCAAATTGAATGTAACCTCCTTGGACTATACACAATAACCATATATAATTCTCAGACTTTGCTTTTGCACTAGATTTTACTTTATTTTGCTTTTCCACGTTTACAAAATGGGAACAAGCAGATGCATGTTGCTGAAAACAAGACACACTTTGGGCAAAACATATTCTGCTGTTCGTCATCAAAAAAGTTTAGTGGACACACTGAGACAAATGACTGGTTTCTGCTCTGTTGCTGCATTTTTTGCAGTTCATGTAACAGAACTTTTTGCCAATTATGAGCAACAGCCTTGTGCCCCATCCCTTCCCACACAATAACTGGAAAAAGATTTTGCAACACCTGGTAAAGGGTCCCAAAATTTTGCTCCCAGAACTTGTTGTCAAAGCGGAAACAAAGCCGAACCCAGGACAACAGCTAAGCGTTCTATAAGTTGAGACTGACGCACCACTAAATATTCAAAACAGACAAAAGACAGGTCTTTTAAAATCAACTGCTCAATGGTTTCTTTTGTACACAAACGAAATGAAAACATTCATTAAAACAGCCTTTATTCAGTTTTTTGAAACACTTTCTTACATTAGTAGGAGGCAAAAAATGCTTCTAAAAGTATTGTATGGATGAGATAGATCAATGGTTTGTTCATGTGTATGTGTCTTTGTATATGTCTGCATGTTTAAGTGTGCTAGTGAATGAGTAAGTATGGTCTATAAGCCTCTAAAATAGCATGTGGTGCCTTCAATGAAGAAAAGTGAGCATCTTAACATCCTGAGAACTGAGCCTTGACCTGTGCTTTGGTGCAACGTTTCCTGTTGCTGAAAAGAGGTGTTCTGATAGTGTACATATTAATAATAATGTTAATAATAATTCAGTGTCCAGCCTAACAACCCAGGTCAGTGGCTCAGAGTTTTACTGGCCCGTGTGCATCTTTACTGGTATTACAAAAACAAAAGGCCTCTAAATACGTTTCTACTGCAAGTCTCTGCAAGTCATCAAAGGAAAGACTCTGCATCAAGGATATTTTGTAATTGAGTTATTCAGGTTATTCGAAAAATCATTGCAGTCCGACTACTTCTACAGACATTTTTACTATGGTAAAAGTAAACATTGGAAAACTGACAATAGCATAAAGCTTGACAATTCATAACAGCAGATAACAAAATAATGCACTTTTATGAACTGCTGTCTGTCCATGTACATGCCCACTGACAGTCACACAATTGCAATATTTACTGGTGTCTGAACATAATACCAGGATCTGAAAACAATAAGCCCCGATGAACTGCCTGAACCTTTGTCTCAAAAATGATAAAGCCCACACAGAAAGTACAAATCATTAGAACAATTCCACCCTTGGATACTCCCCACTGCTAGGTATAAATCTATGATTTTATTGTATTCTACAGTTTAACTTGTGATCAAATGTCTTTTTTGACAACCTCCAGAGAGTACTTTACTTTTTTGTACTCCAAAACCTTCCAGCTATGAAAACACAAGTGCATGTGACTGCCAGTGGAAATTTTTAAAAAGATTTAAATGAGTCACAAGAATTTAACAATACAGCAGGAGAATTTCATAGTAATTTTTTGTATGGCAACAGTATTTATAAGCCTTAGTAATAACTGCTGAGGAGTAGAAACAAGCTAAAGTCCAATAAAGATTGGAGGCATATATTTGCAAATATATTTACAAATGTGGCAATCAGAAACAAAACACTGCACCATAGCACGTGAATTGGTCCAAATATGATCCAATAACAAAGAAAATTGATTCAAGCTGTAGTCAGCAAGTTACAAGGCTGACCTGCGCCAATCATTGTTAGAGCCACAGGCAGCACAGTTGTAAGCTCTTTTTCTGTGTCTCCGAAATTTGTATGCATAAAAATACAAGTTTATGAACAAGTTTACTTAGCTTGTAAAGTCTTCATACAAAGTATTATACCTTTGACTTAATAGCAATGAGCCAGAACTAGCCAAGAGCAATTTCTCTTTGTTTGGATTGATGAGTCAACCAGAGTGTAACATGTCCACTCAAGAATTTGAGGTGCTTCAACAGTCTCTGATCTAATGCTCTCAATGGGAAAAAAATTACTAGGTTACCATTTCCTGAACCCTAGCTGCCTTATATAAAACCTCCCACTTTATTTCTCTTTGATCTATGGAATAAAGAAAAGAGCTAAACGGGAACAGACAGACACCTCACCATGAGTTGAACTTCTGTTCCTGCTTAAAAAAAAGTTGCACTGAACTATTTAATAGCTGATTAATGTTCTTTTATCTACCTGCCTTGTCAACAGTTTTCAAAAGTTTATGTGGGATATTAAAAAATGTACTTAATTTCCCCAGTTAGGCAACATCAACTTGCAACTGACTATTGTTTCATTTTTTTCCTCCCTCAAATAACAGCATGGATGAGAGCGACACAAACATTCTTCATATTTTCACACATTAAAAGACATACACACCTTCACATATACACCAGGGAGTTTTAAAATGTTGGACAAGACAAAAATAAACAGTACTCAGTTAAAGTCTGGTTTCCATCTTTAATATACCTATTGAAATACAGATGTACAGTACAAACCAGTGATACGAATGGTAGAAATCAGGTCCTTGATTCAAGAGAAGATCTAATTACAGTTACAAGTGAAATCACAAGGAGGAAAGAAATGCAGCAGTTTTTTTTGTATTTAATGAAAGGGTCAAAGTAACTACAGTGATGACGTCTGTATAGCTAACCGAGTGCATGACTCACTTATAATTGTGGGCCAAGTAGGGAAGCTGCATAGACACCAGAAGAGTTCTTATCCATCTTCTTACATTTCTTTGCTGTAAGAATCTACGCCACCCAATCAAACTGACTGGTAAAAAGTTTGTAATTTTGAACACCAACTAGGGGCAGTCACTTCATTCTTTTCATCACCTTTAATGTCTGCTCCTTGAACATGCCACGATGCACATCAAGTTACAGCGTCAAGTTTAACTTCTCAGTGAATTTAGTAACTTCTATCTGTGTGTTCTGTGGTTTACTTAATAATAATTCATCTGATCTTCTTCAGACTGAGGAAATTCCTGTGGACCAAAGTCAGTGGACTTTTAAGTATAAAAAGTATTTCTGGTAAAAATCATTCATTTACCAGTACTGCTCCACTCTGCTCTTTGTGGAGGGGGGGGGGG
>VUQG01021048.1:37672-96880 GCA_015106755.1 Etia nguti | reverse complement strand
CGGCTGGGGGGGGGGGGGGGGGGGGGGGGGGGGGGGGGGGGACTTACACACGGGTTGACACAGGCAGTGGAGACAGGATAAAAGGAAGTGCATCCATAAAAAGCAGGAAAAAATGAAGAAATTCTCAGACTGAATGCATAAAATGAAACAGGAACAAATAAATCAAAAGACGTGAATATATTTTGTATTTTAATATGCTCTGTAAAGAACGACTTCAATCACTCCCTCGTGTTGTTGGATTAGGGATTGTGGAGGAACCTGATAGCTGCGCTAAACTGCACAGCCATGTTATAATTAGACGCAATCTCATATATGCCATATATGGCAATGAACACTGCCACATATATCTGTATATATGTGGCAGTGTTTATTGCGTTTTTCAACAACTTTTCATCTAATCTACTTCACCCATTACATTGTTAAACTTTGGCTCTGCTCCCCACCAGAACAAGTAGCATGCACGTCAAGCATTTAGGAAATCTGGTAAATTGTAGCCCTGTCACTGCCATTAACAAGCAGCACAAACAGCACAAAGAAAATTGGAAGTGCTCATATTATATATTTTAGAGGAAAAAGGTGTTGCCTGATAACGTTCAATATTTCTGCCTATAATTAGTAGTGCGGGGGTGCCAAGGTCAAGATATTTTAACTAGTCATGTTAGCCTAATTGACTTGCCATCATAACTAGTCCTGATAATCTTCAAGTTAAGCTTTAGAAGCATTATGCAGCCAACTGAAAAAACCTTACTTTTGACATGATCACATGAAGTTATGGGGAATTGGCCTTGCTGAAGTACTTGGTTCCCTCATTCCTGCTTGCAGTTTTTATTTTTACTCTGTTTTTAATTGTGCAACTGAAGCTAATGTGTTTCATATCTCAGTTACGTAAAGGTTAACGTGTGGGCCTGCTGAGGTGAAGTTTTAATAATGAGTGAAGATCGGGCACGTAAGGGAATATTTCAACATTTCAACTTTCTTTTGGATTTATAATTAAAAACAAAACAAGGTAAAGATTCTAAAATGCCTTTCACCTTTTATTTGCCGGCCCACTCAGTTCAAATGTATGCAGTGTTCTCATATCTATTGTTGACAATGACTCACTAATTGCTTCTCACCTTAATTATTTTCTCTTCAACAGTCTTTACCTAAAAAAAAGCTTCAAAAGTAGAAAAACAATCAACACAGATACAGTATATAGGACTAAAACTGTGTTTATGTAATAGACTCATTAAAAATGTAAAAGACTCATTAAGTACTATTAAGTACCAGCTGTTTTACAGGTTTCAAGTGTAAATGGCATAAGTAGGTTTATGATTACATGCTTGCATACAGTTTGTTCTTATACTTGAAAGAGCTTTGAATTTTGCTCCTTAAGAAGGATCCAAATTAACTTTAATACAATAAAAACAGTTCATGGGAACAGAAATTGCTTGAAAGGTCTGATATTTTTCTAACCCTAACAGTCAGCACTGATTTATTCAATTTCAATGTATTTAAGAAATATAATAACAAGGCTTTCTATTCTTCTCAATGAGATCACACACTGAAGTGCTCATAAAGATACACCCTCTTAAGTTTGTCTGACCACTTGTAAATGTTGCAGAGGCTGCACTGAACAGCACTGAGAGGAACTCAGAAAATGTATTGTGCCATTGATGTGCTCCTATCATTCCCACTTTGACTCTAAAACTGCAGATTTCAGATCAATACCATGCTGCAGTTGTCTGGGTGTGCCCACAGGACCATCAATAATGGATGATCTTTTAACTCTGATGCTCAGACTGGCCCCACCTTTACAAAACCTACCAGTGTTACAGTCACTTGAATGTAATGTTGCCTTTATCAAAACCCAGGAAAATGCAACTTCAAAATTACAACAAAATTTTGGGTATTACAGGATGCGGTCTTTACCTTTTGTGTTTATTCTAACAACATCGATCTTGGTACTCTTAGTTCATTTGCAAAACCAAGGTTCTCATTTCTAAAATTAATAAACCACAAACCACAATCCAAAAAACTACTCACTGCTTATCAGAATACTCTGATATAATAGAATTGAAACCCTCGACAAAATGATTTTTGATATTGCTTTATATCTACGGCGACAGAAATGTGCCAAAAGTCATGGGATATTTTGTTTAATGAGCCTGCTGATGAGCATGGTCACACAGTTCTGTACATATCTACAATATTTTACTCTTTGATACTGCTCTACAGTGTGTTGGTGCTATTTTTTCCTTGTAGTCAAAAACACATAAAAGTATCAAGTAAAGGGTCTTTTATAGCAGCACCTAACTTAATATATCTGAACTCATTTTCTCAGACATCAAAATTAATATAAACTCTTCAGTTGATGATATGGCTAACAAGAAATAGCACTTTAATTAATATACTAGATTTAATTATGCCAATCAAAGTTGGAAAAAAGTGTTCTGTTAAATCATCCCCATGGTTGAGCACCTCTATCTAGGAGCTCAAAAGGGTCTGCAGAGTAGCTTAGAGGAGATGGAGAAAAACTCAATTAGAAGTCCATCTTCTAGCTTGTAAAGAAAGTGTTGCATCTTATAACAAAGCTGTCAGAAAAGCCAGAGGAAATTATTTCTGAAAAATTATTGCTGATAATGAAGGCAACCCTAGACTATTGTTCTCTTGAGATGAGGAACATCACACCTCTGAAAAATGTGAAGAATACTCCATCCCGTTACAAAAAAAAGAGAAAAAAGAAAATCATATATATATATATCAGAAAAAATATTAATTCCACCACATTCTTCATCTGCACTTAAAACAATTCTCAAATATCCCTCCTGTCTTTAACATAATTGTGTGGCTGTAATAAAATGCAAACCTTCATGTTCCAAGTTAAAGTAAATTTTAACTGTATTCCTTTGTCTCAACAATCATTAAACAGAAGGCTTTGTCTCAGCATTCAGCCTGTCCACACACACACACACACAAAAAATAATAATAATTAGCGATCTAACGCTCAACTATGATGCTAAGGCTGTTTTTATTTTATGTTTAGCCTTTGGCAGATTTGGTTACTTTACTCACCATCATGACTACTTGTATGTTTTTCTAATAATGCTATTTCCTGGATCGGATTAAATATCTCCAGTAGGAAATTCTTTTCCAGCTGTGGAGATCAGGAATCTAATGGCACTTCTTGGGGTGATGAAAAATTCAGGTGTGTTGGTCTGCTACTGCTACAATATTCATTGCCATAGTAACGCAAATGACACACAACTATGTATGCTGAACTCTAGCCCTGGATTTAACTGGCATATATAATAAATAAATAAACGTTAATGAAGATAAAAGGTAAATTATTTTACTTTTAGATGAAATGGAAGGCGCTCATTTGGCAAGTAAACATACAGGATAAAACCAGACATTAAGAGTCATGCTTATTTAGGAGTGACTGAGCATAAAGCTGCACATTAATTGTGCCTTTCATCTCAGCAATATTACCAAAATACCACCTTATCTGCACCCTTAGATATTCCACTGCCAAATTGGTAGACATCCATTAAATCTGCCCCCAAACTCAGTCTACCTCAAAATATTAAGGAAGCAAAGTCTGTGGATACTTTCAAGAAACTTTCAGAGAGGTTCTTCTTTAAGCGCTTTGCTTAACATTGATAGTTGAATAATATTTGCACAGGTAATTGACATTGATTGATGCCTTAGTACTATACACATCAGTTTGTTCAGCCACATCTTGAGCATTCTTAATAGTTATAGAACAAATGTACTTTTATTTGAACAATACTAAATCTTCTCTCTCCTCAAAAGAACTGAATTCACAAATAATATAGGTTCAGAAGAGCTCAAGGTTTAGGATAGGAAATGGTGGTGTTTCTATCGCTCAGAAAGGTAATGTTCTATTACTCAGTCCAATGGTTTCATAATGGTGGAGAGAAATGTTAATTATGCAGCTGCAGTGACTATCAATTGCAAGCATGTTTTCTCATTCCATCTCTCTCTCTTGTTCTTTGTGTCTCTGTTTAACGGGTTTTATTTAGCTCATTGTACTTCTTTTTCTCTCTCTTTTCATTTTTTTCTCTTTGATATGTTGATGATTCCATTCCATTTCTTGTTTTAATGTATTTTTATGTTTCATATCTCTGTAAACCATTGCATGTAATTTTGCCCTGTGTAAATAAATTGACTTGAGCTGACTTCACAGACTTCAGCTTAACAACAAATGAAAGAGTCGGCACAGACTTTAAATCTTTATATTATCAAAAGTAAATGTGAAACAGTCAATTTGTATTGATTTCCTATTCTTTAATCACAGAGTTATGGGCTGCTCATGGGAAATATTAAACTGTTAAAAAGATTGGGTGCTGTTCCTAAAAAGAAGGGTTTTGAATGAGCTTTGTAGAAAAAAAAAATATTTATGAAACTGAAACAAAAAGGGATACTTTGAGCATTAGCATTCAAGTTATGCATCGCCTCAAAACTATACCTCAGCAAATGTACGGCAACGTAAATAAATAAAGCAGTTCCCAATTTTTAAGGTGTTTCTGAAAGGTAAAAAAATATCCTTCATTTCAACCTTTTTCAAACTACTAGATTACCCATAATAAGCATTAACAGCATTTATGCATGAGCTATGTAGCTGGCACAGTGGTTGGGGCAGAAACTAGTTCAGAAGTTAGTCAATACTTTTGCGTTCTTTTCCTGAATAGCTGATAAAAATTACAATACTTTTGTTCGTTACTCACCCACTCTAATTAGTACTGAAAAGAAACCACTGGTGGGCGATTAATATCCTCTAAAAAGTGTGTATTGTTATTACTAGCAAAGCAGTCAAACTTGCAGTTCAATTTCTGCAGCTGTGTTATGAATTACGTGGGCACAAAGAAAGTAAAGACTAGGGAAACAATAATGAAGGTCTATATAATAAACCTGATTTCACTGCTCTTTTTGAAACCAGAATGTAATATGTGTGATTGTGTGTACTTCTGTATTATATTTATAGGTGAGGTGACTGGCAGAGCTTTTTATACCCACATATAATGAAGATTGATCTTAAGATTGATTGATTGATTTACACTTTAGATCTTACAATAAATTATATATTTGTATAAATGTGCTTGTGATAATAGATTTTAATATACATACATGTGTGTGAATGAGTAATTGTAACAAAGGTGTGGAGACGGACAGTGCACAAGAGAAGGAAAGAAGAGAGTGCAAGGTGGAGATGAGTGTCAGAGGTGATTTGTGACAGAAGGATAGCAGCAAGAACATGCAGAGGGTTGGTGTGACAGAGGTGGATGCTAGGCATAGGGTGAGATGGAGGCAATTGATCCAGTATGGGCAACCGCTAAAGGAAGCATCTCACAGAAGTAGAAGATCAACATTTGAGTCTTTTGAGTCTTTGTGGTAAGATTCGGTTATAACTATACCTCAATGGGAAAACAAATGTACCACAATTTACTTTCGGCAATGTTTAAATGAGAACTAGCACAACAATTATGTATTTATTTTCTATTTAAATCCATTATTTACTAAGATCAGGAAATAGAACAAATGACTTTGACCCGCTGGTCATCAAATGTATATTCCAGAAAACATAGCCAAACCATTTACAAAGAAACCGCCCCACTGAAAGTAGCAGCAGCAAAGATAAATGGAAGGGGGATCAGTATAAAGGAAGATAAATGAACAGCTTAATTTTTTCTATCCCTAGGCAAACAGTAAAATTGTAATCAGCATAACATATTCCAGGCTTTACATTCTAAGTCAGAAGAATGCAAGGAAAAATACAGTTCAGGGGCTTTATTGGTTTGAATGTGAGTGTTTACCGTTGGAAATCTGCATCTAAATGCATAGACTCACTGGACAGTTTATTTGTTACACCTCTGCAAACTCAATGCATTTGGCATGCAGACATGGTCAAGAAAATCTGCTCCACTCTGCTAAAGAATTAAAAGACCAGTCAAGAGACTTCATGAACATTCCACAATCTCTCCTAAAATGTACCATGAACAGTTCGGGCTGCTGCTAGTGGTATAATGGTAAGGGCTGCTTTCTGGTCCACTTTAAGCCTCTTTGGCCACTTTGAACATCATTTACACACAGCAGCCTAACTGGGCAGTTGCTGACTGTGTCCATCCCTTAATAACTACAGTGTTGTTATGTTGTAATGGGCACTTTCAGCAGGATGATGTGCTGTGTCACATAACTCATAGAGTCTTAAACAGAGTTTGCGACTTAAATGTCCTCCACAGTCACTAGACTAGGGTGGATGTAGCTCAGGAGGTAGGGCATGTCATATACTAATCAGAAGGTTGGTGGTTCGATCCCTGGCTGCTCCAGTTTGCATGCCTTGCGAATGACACTAACTTCAAGTTGCTCTCTGAGTGTGAATGTTAGATAGAAAGTACTAAAAAGCACAGAAAGAAGTGCTTGGGTGAATGCGACAAGTTGTAAAAGTACTTTGAGTGCTCAGGTAGAGCAGAAAAGCAACCATTTACCATTTATTTCATGAAGGTGTTGGTTACAAATCTGCAACAACTTTGTGAAGCTATAATATATCAATAAGTATCAAAAACTCTAAGGAATGCTACCAGCACTTTGTTGAATGCATGCTATGAATAATTAAGCCATTTGTAGCCTCCAATGCATAATGGACTGTCACTAAATACAATAAATTCAAAGTCTTCACAACTCCAAAAAGCAATCCAGTTTCTGTATTGGCCATATCAAGAAAATATAATAATATACATCACATGTAACACTGTTGCCAAACACCAGTAGTTCATTCTGTAAGAAAGGAAGAATATATGGAATAAAGGACACATTGTATATAGGAACTATAGTCTCTGTGGTTCCCTTAATATTTCATATTTTTTTTAATACACCTGTTCTGTCAGGAACAGGAATTTGGTGCATTCTGCTTTCAATATGTGTAGCGAAATGGTGCTATGTTTTTTCACAGAAGTATTGATAGCCTAACTTGTATAAGGCTTGAATCTGAAAATGTTACCACATGAAGTGAAACACTGGTATAAGAAAAAAACATACTGATGCCTGTGTAAGAGAGGTGAAAAAAGGAAGCAACCCACTTCTGAAATTTTACTTCATTACATTCAACACCTTAAAATATTGCTGTCTAATTTTATACTCAGCACACATTTTAGCTCAGTCTGCATTGAATTTTCCTATAACAGTATTTAACTTGCAGCAATGATTCTTCTCAGAGTGGGAATGCAGTAAGAGCTAACTGAAGGAACAATAGTATTGTGTACCATCCTCCTGTATAGATTTTAATCAAAGAGCAGAGGTCTGACCACCCAGGCAAGACATTACTGGATGGAAAAGCTACGCCAGTTAGTGCCCAGTGTGAGAGATATGAGAAAGGACTATGGCTGTCAGTCATCGCACAACAAAACCCCCTGGGTACAACCTTTATCTCATCTCCAGGGCAACCACATACTACCAAATTCCATCTGCTGACAGCGCCTGACAAAACACAGACAACACTGCAGGAAGAACACTGAAAGTCTTCCTGCAAACACAGTGCATGCTTATTTCGCTATTAGGACTTGACTAATATAGATAGTCATAGCAGGCATACACTGTGCAAGAGCAATTCAGATATTTTTAGTTTTGGGGTGGCAACTACATCTCAGTCAATATAGCACATAGTTTCTATGTCTGGTTGAACCACATAATCATGATAATGGTACTTTTTCTATGTAAGGTACCAAATTAACACCCTCCTGTGTTTTAGTATCCAAAGCATGAAAAATAAACAATTTCCCCAGTAGGAAATCAAACATTATTACTTCATTTTCTGTAAAACGCACTGATACTAAGTTGAATTCCATTTAGCAATTTCTAGTTGATCTGGGCTTCAGTTTAATATAAGAAACTTCCTCCTAGTATGTCAACCTTTTAGACCCAAATCGCAAAGATGATGGTTATGAAACTATTACATTTCTGAAACTCTCACTAAGTTCAAAATAAGTTTTAAAGTTGACAGACTTCCTATACACAAAAATGCCTGCAAGCTTAAGAAATCTTACAAACTATCCAATTGACCTGCTAATGTTGAGACATTAGAACATCTGTCTGCTGCACTCCCGGTTCACTGTACAATGTAACTGACATACTCATTATAACACTAATTACACAGCAGCATCCTTGTTGTGCTTTCACTCCTCTAAATAATTCTTTGGGGTTTTAATGAAGTACCTTAACACAAATTAATGCAGAAAAGCTTTTAAAACCTTAAGTCACAGGAATAAATTTGTTCCATTAAAAAGCTTTACTATGCACTCATCTCCAGTTTGTGCTAAATAGCTACAAGTTTACACTTCCCCCAAATGACTCACAGTGAGTTTAAGATATTCTGTGTCACATTTATAAGCTACATTCCTTGACTTTGCTATACATCTTTGCCTTCCTTGAGGCACACAAACAAAAAAAAGCAATCTGCAATAATGTTCTTTTTTGGTAGAGACAGCTCACTCTTTGCCTATATATCAACATTGCAATGAAAAACACCGTAGCTACTTTATCTTGTCAGTGAGACACTGCTGATTTCAGATGAGAAGGTCTTCAAAGGGGAAAGCTTTTGTGCACCAAGCTTAATGAGAGATGGGGAGATCTCTTTGATGCAACAGTGGGGTGCATTGTGCCACTTTGATTCCATTTGGAGGGATTGTAATGGAAGAGCAGCCCTTCAGGTAAGGCCTCTTCCACCTGCTTACTATTACGTTTGCCTGTCAGTCACCCAGCAGGGGAGATCAGAGCCAGCAGACAGTCCTTTGCACTCACGGAGCATACCGAAAGTTTCCCACCGCAAGCTGTTGTTCGAAACAAAGCCTCATCTAATATATCCAGCTGTAGTATCAAGCAGCAACTTTAACAGGCAGTTTTACTCAATTCTGGAATTCGGCAGTCTAAGTGTTTACTAATAGTTTTTGTTCAGGACTTTTTGGATTAGGTCATAATCATGGCATGATAATCAGTTGTAGCTTAGCCTGCTTAGAATAAACCCTCCCTAACAATATAGCTTTGTAACCACAATTTAATAGTTTATTTATGTAACAAAAAAACCACACTGATAGCGAGCTGAGGATTAGCACCAACACCTGGCTATGCAATACCAATTTCCAGCAGATTGTTGTTTACTTTTATGTGTTCATTAGAGATAAATGGGATTCATGGATAGTCTGTTGTTACTGGTGAATGGTGAAAAACATACCTCTCAAATGCTGACATCATGTGCCATTAATGACATTGTCAGCAGTACATATCCAGCAATGAACTTAACTTGCATTTGTAGTAGGCAACTTTGTCCACAGTAACTAGAATATTTTTTAGCAGATTCAACTCCCTAATGTGGTTTTAGATGGGATAATAAATTAGCAACTCATGGGAGGTCTTAATATGGATGTATAAAGCACTAATGGAAGAGATTCAGTTTGAAATCTCGGGTTTAGAAAACAACAGCGTATCTACAAAATACTTCACAGTTAAAATCCCACGTGGTAGTCCCTTGTGTTGCAATTACAAAAGTTGTTTTTTCATTTCAAAACAAAGAAAGTTAATCCAGCAATTTAGTATTTTTTAGAAGAATTGCACATCATTATTGTGAAGCTAACTATCGTTATGTCTCAATTATTTTATGGACTAAAGTGAATTAGTCATTTACAATGACTTATATACAAAAAAACTGCTTTCATGCCTATTAAGTATTGGCTAATTAATTTTTTCAACAAGTTTAATGTGTTAGGGTTCACAGAATAAAAGAGGAAAAACCCCATCTTTCCCCACATATTCATACAGAATACACATCAGCATCATTTTCAGCTATCTAAATTGCTGAAAATAACGTAGAAGATGGAAGATACAGGCACTGAGTCTTTGATGTGAGGCTGATGCAATGCTACAGCCTATTGTTAAGTGCCAAAGAAAAAGATCAGAGTTATTACCCCTGCAATTCTGCCGTAATGAAAAAAAAAAGAAAGGCAGACAGGCCAGCATCTACCATTTATCACCAGGTCTACTGCCTTTAGACTGAGTTGAGAGATTTTCTTTCAGAAGAGACATAGACAACACATCTGGTACAAATTCTAACAGAGATGAACTTATTTCTCAAAAAAGTTCTGATAAAATCAGCTCGATTACTACTTTGTAGTAACAGTAGTAACAGTTCTCAAAGGCCTTTTTCAATATAAGACTTAACAAAGCATGTATTTAGTAAAAGAACAGCTAAATACAGACTTTAAAGAAAGATAATTCAGTTTGCAAAAAATCACTTATCCCTAATTTTTTCAAATTTTTTTATTTGAAACCACTGTGGACAATTATAAAGGACAAATCTTTTTAGTCAGTATATACTTATACACGTTTAATATACATTTGCTGTGAAAAAGTCCACCCATCATTTCTTTATATTTTGCTTCCAAGGAGTCTAAAGCGGTCTTCAGTTGTCCTCTAAGTTTTCCAAAGGACATTTTTATTGCTTTTTTACTTTTTTTCAGTTTAGGTTTTGTCACTAAACACTGACCTATGAACGATTCAAGCGTATAAAAGACACCTAACTCCAGGGATGAACCAGCGTTATGTCAACACATAACAGGCACCAATTTTAAATTATATTTTAAAACAATCTGATACAAGCAGCCTATTTCAAAAACATAATTGGTTCCCATTTGTTTAGCTCAATCTATGAAAAAGGACAACAAAAGCACAGTTTGACAGGCATAAAATAGTATTTTTCCACAAACAAGGTTATTTCAAAAGAGCAATTAGCTTGGCATATTTCAGCATGGTGAGCAGTTAGTTCTTCAAAACAAGACAAAACAGTTTGAGAAAACTGGACAAGTAGAGGACAAAAAATGAAATGGCAGGTCTAAAAAACTATCTACAACAGATGAACAGTATCTGAAAGTCAAATCCTTAAGAAAAAAAAAAAGCAAATATCTGACACAGGCCCCAAAAGATGTATATTTCCCTTCAGCTGATCTACTGTTCACCAAAGCACCATCAGAAGCAGCATTACTTGAAGGGTGGCCGTCAAGAACTCAGTCTTAAGAAAAGGAAGAAGTAAAAGGCTGAAGAATACCAAACTACATATGACAATCCGTGGCAAAATGTCTTATGATGTGATGACATTTTTGGTTCAAAATGTCACCAATGTACCACAGTGAGTATCTACGACCATCTGTAAAACATGGTGGTCTTTGGAATGGTTTAGGGCTGTGTTTCAACCCTAAACCATCATTTCAGTTGACACAGTAGGAATGACAAAATTATGACCAAATGGCCTCACTTTTTAGTGTGACAATGATCCCAAACACACTTCTAATGCATTAAAAGCACTTGCTACAGGAAAAAGACCCAATGGAACACTCAGTCATGACTGCTCTTGGCCTCTTAAGAGCCCACACCACAATATTATCGAAGCAGTGTGTGTCCTTCTTGACAGAATGGAACAAAAGGCAGCCAACATCCAAAGAAAAGCTTTGAATTTCCTTAAGAATCTTCGAGAACTATTCCTGAATGCTACTTAAAGAAATTATACGAAAGCTTGTTTAAGAGAGTTCAGGCTGAGTTGAGGAGTGAAGGTTACCCTACCAAATATTGACTTTCAAGCTCACTAGAATTGTAAAAACTCTGTTTTCACTGTATTATACTGTATTTCTATGTATTACACATTTGAATAAATCCCTGCACCTACTTTCAAATTTTCCAAGCAAAATATTTAATCGTCTGAGGATTTGGAAACATTTTACACAGTATTATATATACATTTATACATTTCACACCGTATGCAGGATGATACACACAAAAAATTAT
Source organism: Etia nguti (assembly GCA_015106755.1). Classification (NCBI taxonomy): domain Eukaryota; kingdom Metazoa; phylum Chordata; class Actinopteri; order Cichliformes; family Cichlidae; genus Etia; species Etia nguti. The sequence goes on along the minus strand of VUQG01021048.1, from coordinate 85,054 downwards.
TGAATGATTAATTATTGAATTTTGAATGTTATGAAGGTGAAATACATATGCACCACAATATCTGGCATCCAGTGTAAGCTTGAGAATGGTGTACTCTTTGTGACAATCAGTTTGACTGACAGAGTAACAACAGAGTGCTTCAGAACAGACCTCAATATGAAGTCTAACACATTTTCTTGCACAGTCTGAAGGGAAGAAGCTTTTAGGAATACAACGTCTAATCCTTTTATCAAAATCTGTTCACATAATATCCACGTCTCCAGCAGCTATGCTTACCGCTTCTCTCAGCTTTATTGCTAAACAAGTCGCATAATTTACCTCTACATTTCATTTCCATTGCATGAGTTAAAATTCATCAATGTAGTCAAAGTAGCACCAATATATTATAAATGGCATAATCCGGCAACACATAGTCTGCCTTAGTCACAGTCCAACAGACACAGACACTGAGAAAGCAGATACACACACCCACACAGTGAAGCAGAATGATGTCAGGCCAAATGCTATCTGAGGGAGGATGGGGGATGGTTATACAAGCATGTTTACAGGACATTTCCTGTGGCTGAGCCTTGGGAGCATCATCTGTCCTCAGACAAACAAACACTTAGAGTTCCCAAAGCTGAAAGCTATTGTGAAATCACTTTTGACAAAAGCCTACAAGTCATCTTTTTATTTAATAAAATAGCAGCAACTAATTATAGCTATATTAAGTTACATAAAAGCATTAAATTATTTAAGCACAACTGGAAGAATTGCTGTTTACAAATTTTTTAAATACAGATATTTTTTTTAATAACAGCCCCCGTGCGTGTCAGCCATTCATTATTGTATATCCTAAGGAGGAAGCATCACTCCGTCACTGTTGAAAGGCATGGCTATGGGGCGTTGGCAGAGACATATTATCAGGTAGCATAATAAAACCCTGTCTTCCACTTTATACTAAGCTCATCTGTCTCCACTCATTGAAACGTATTAGATGTCACAAAAAGTTAATACTTAAGATTTAGAAATCTTTTTTGCTTTCAATTAGAACTTGTTATCTTGCAGGAAGATAACATTAGACAGCATCTGGAACACCTGGAATTTTGGATTGAAGTTTTTAGAAACCTGAAGCTCCGGGCCAGAACAGTGGATATCTGGAGGATGGGTGGTGATGCACAATCAACCAAAGTACATTCTGATGGCACTAAGTGCAAGGAACAAACTGTTTGTTCACCGTGTTACAAATACGTACAAATTATGTATGACGGACACAAGCTGTCACCCAAAAGAATGTGTGCCCATGTCTAAGTAGGTCTCTAGAGATTCCCTTACCAAAGTGGGACCAGCTATGGCTCATCATTTTTCACGTTCTTCATACATATTTATAAATGTCACTAGGCTGTCAACCATGCATGTTCTCTGTAACTGTAACTATTCATGGTTCACTGATGCTACCTTTATTACTTTTTTCTATTACTGCAGTATGGTTTAACTCATTCTATAGAAAATACAACAAGAATATCTTTGTTCAACTTTCTTAAAGGATCTTGTGGAGCTTGTAATGTTACTCAAACAATTTGCTGTGTAGTAAAGACACTGTCATCACACAAGTTTCAGGAGGTACCAAATAGATTTCATATAAGAAACACTTGCCTCCAATTCTGTGGCTTTCTGCTCTTATACTCTTAAAATAAACTTGCCAACCACATGTTAAATGTATGACTGCTTGCCTTGTATCTGTGGTTTCTCTCACCCTTCTCACAAAGTGATAATTAGTGACTTTAGTGTGTTCAATTAATGCAGTTGAGCAGAGGGAATAATAAAAACTAGTAATTTACAACAGGTGTAAACCGTTCAACTTACCGTTCAACCCTTTCCCCCCCAGTTACTCTATGTAATGTCACCACTTGTGTAACATGGATTTTTCACAATAGAGCATGGATCCTCAGTCAACCTTGATGTCAAGAATCAGTACAAGTGACGAGAGTTGGGCTTAAAAATAGAAGAAGTCACAATCTCTAAAACTGAAGGCACGTTGGGTTAGGAGTAGGACGAGAATCTACTTTGTTTTCTTGGACATTAGCAGGTTTTTACAAAGTTAAACTGTCAACAGAAAGTTTTATTTTAATGTCCTCAGGCTTCTGAAAGAATCAGAATTGTGGTGAGATGGCAACTTTTTGACTACTACAATGCAGTCTTATCCTATCAGATTTCAGTGACTGCCCCAAAATAACATTTACGCTGAAGTATTGTCATTTTGTCAGATTGGAAGCGATCCAGGGTTTATGACGAATTGTCCTTCATGAGCTTAACGTGTATCCCTGAAACAAGTCACTAGTTAGAGATGATTGGTAAGGTCTTTGAGTTGTATATTCACAGTCAAAGAACTTTTTGATTGCATCTTGCATATCATACCATAATGATTGTAACATATGCGTGTCATGTTTGTTCCTGACCTCCTCTTAGACAATCTTTTCAATCTTCATGAAACTTAGCCTATATAAACTACCAAAGGTACCGAGATTTGTAATATCTAAATGTTCACTGATCAAAATATTTATCTCAAATAAAAGGTACTTTTTCTTTATCTGTGTATTTGCATAAAGTAACTCCATGATCAAGGCTGATTCGTAAGCAAACGCATTACAATTGAATGAAACATTTGCACATTCTTATGCACATTACAGGTATATTTTAACAGTCATCACAGAGATCAAGACGTAGCAACTGGAAAGATTTATTTCCTATCTGTTGTGCCTTTACCATTCTACGTCATTAACTTAGGGTTGAAGACGGTTACCACAGATGGCATAAAGAAGGGAATTAATTAGGTAATAATTTATTTATTAAGTAGTAATTTAGGAGTAATTAAGCTATTTAGGCTCATGATTTACAGGTAAATCAATGTTTACAAATAACAGAACATATATATGTATAACAATCAGTGCAAATAGCTGGCAATCATATAAGCTATACTACATGGAGTTTACACTTTCAGCTCCACATTCCTATTTCATTTCTAATGGTTCCAAATTGTTAGTAATTATAAAAGTTCTCAGTTGTAACTGTACCAAGTTTAATGCGGCCTGATAAAAAGCAAAACGATGAAATATGGTCTACTAGGATTGTTTTCTATATTATAACTAGGTTAGGAAGAGAAAAACCTAATTTAGACTGGAGAATTATACAATTGTGTGTACACAATTTAGTCAGTACATGTACAGGATTCATTTTTTAAAGCCAACTCTTCTCTAAGGTACACATTTCCAAGCAGTTCAAGGTATTTGGCTGGTATGTTGTTTCAAGTATCTTTGAGAACTAGTCAAAGTCCTTCTGTCTCACTGTTTTCTGTTTCTTTATGTAATCCCAGACCACCTCTGTGTTGAGACCAGAGCTCTGAGGGGGCCATACCATCTGTTAGTCTTCTTGCTCTACATATGACTAGAAATACTTTTTTACGACTTTGGCTGGATGTTTGGGGTTGTTATCAGATTACAGAATTAATTTTCAACTGATGACAACAAGTTAAAGATACTGTGTGAGGTAAGTATTTAAACATTTAAAATAACTTAAACTTTGGCCCAACTAATAGCCAACTAATGCATCTAAAATGAGAAAATGACACAGACTCCAGACAATCCTCGTGTTTCCTTCACTACTGCAACAATGGTAGTCACAAAATTTCTTTATTAATCCTAAAAGCCAGAAAAGCACCCCCTTTAATTACCCATAACAAACATATGCTTGACTTTATATGGAGCCAGTTAGTGCAGTTTCAGTACATGTTCAACCATTTTGCAGGTAATACATTAACAACCCGGCTCAACAGAACTCATTCACTCAGACAGCATTTAAAGAAAAATACATTATAGGATACTTTACAACTGTGAAACATGAGATGATAACTATTAGGAAAAAAGATCCATTAAATATCTTCCAGTAATGTCACTGCTGATGACAGGTCATAAAGGGTCATAAACCTCTGTGGCGTCCCAAGTTAAAGACCATCAATAATTTACTTCCGTCTCTTCACTTCCTGCACTCTCTCTCTACCCCTGACTGAAACTGGGCATTCAGTTAAAGAAGTGAAGCACTCATGACTACAAAGAAAAGACAAATACAATGGAAAATTCCTTCCAAGTAGCTCAAACACTGGTAATGTTGTGGTCATGTTTAAGGATTATTTACTGTGGAAGATGACGCACTAACACGAAACACTGGTTAATAAGAATTTCTCATTTCAAACTTTAATTTAGCAACAGATCAGCTAGATGGAGGGGCGTGTAGGTTGGGATCTAGTAGAACCTTAACTATGCAGTTTTTTCTACATCAGTAAACCCATCAAAGGCAATCAAAGTCTCAAACCACTTGCCACTGTCTTGTATGCATAGTCTATCTTGAAGTGTTAAGGTCTTATTTGGTATTAAACAATTTGCGCAGGCCTTTGACATATCCTCACTGTTATGAATAAAACATTGAGAAGGATATTACTGTCCACCTATGATGCCCTGTCCACTGACGGAACAGTTTTCCTGCAAAAAAGGTATGAGATAGGTTTGGCCTTCAGCTGCCCTGAGAAATAGTAGAGTCAGTAATACAACGGTTTGGCAGGGTGATACAAATACTAAGTGCTCCTCATTTTTGTTGATCAGATGTACGCTTAGTACAGAAATATGGAACTGAAACCAGAAGAAAGAAATACAGCACAACACCACAAAGAGTTTAAACTTAAACGTCACTTTGTTTAACACTGTATGCCTTTGTGTTCATTTATCAGTATAAATTTCCATTATACTCATTCTGCCAGACTAGCTATCGAAAAAAACAAAGATGTGGTTATTATAAGCATCAGTGTCCTGTTTTTCAAATTGGCTGATTAGTCCAGAAGAGTTAATTAAGCCAAGACGTGTCATTTGTGAGATCAAGTTAATTTCTTTTGGACTATTATAATTTAGGCCATGACTGTGCTTTATTAAAATTCAGTTCAGTGCTCAATACACAGCAGACACAAGCCTAGTTTTGCTTACTATCCCATGGTATGGTATATTAACAGTCAATGGCTATGAGCACAGGAGCACCACTCACTTGCCATTCGAACCTTTGGTTTGTCAGGGCCACCCAGTCAGAAGAAAGTTTGCTGAGAGGAAGGGTTAAAATCTTGTCTCCAAAAAATTATGAATTTGGGGTCTGCACCAAGTAGTACAAGATAACTTTGAACTGTGAATCACACTTGGGCTCTAAAAGAGTCCAAGAAGAAATACATAAAAATTGGAAAATTGCTTAATAGGTCCCCTTAAATGTGTAAATTGTTGGATATTGCAACCTTACTCCCTGCTTAATGCTTGTATGCCAAGATGCAATTTCAGCTTCGCTGCCTCAAGCACAAGAGCAGCAAAAAGCAAAACATATAGAAATGGTGATTAAAAAAGTAAGAGCGTGAAAAGAGTGATGCTTTCTCACAGCAAAGTCTGACAGAACCATGTTGAGTTTAACTGTGGGAAAAAAAAATACAGTGGTGAGTGATAGGTTAGTATGCGCACTGTGGCACAATGCTGTGCCCTTCCCATTCTATTTCAACCCAGCTGTTTTCCATTTTTATTAGACCTATATTTCTAATCTTTCTCCATTTCACAGACACACTTCTGACGTTAACAGACCAAACTCCTATCCCCATAGGGAAAGACCAGGAAGTCGACTTTAATCAGCATGGTGGAATCTGAGACCTAACTTGGAATTTGAGAGGACAATGACCTCTCAAATTGAATGCTGGCATCCTCACTGACATCCTCATGCAGACATTAAAGCCCACAATATGTATTTTCCTTACTTCTGAGCGGTGACTCCTCAGAGAAAAAACATTTTCTATCAATGAATTAACTCGCAGTTATCCATATGTCAGAAAGTGGCTTTATGATTGAATATTAAAGCAGAGGAAACCCACTTATATGACACTAACAGTTCTGACTCTGGGATTTGTTAGACAAGCCTCTGCACGCATGCATCGAAACCAGGGAAGCAGACAAAAAGCAAACAAATCCCTTGGACTGCAACAACCTTAATAATGAATTATGTGTGGTTTTTGTATAGATTTAAGCTTTTCACTAGTAATATAAATGTTTCCCAGTAGGAGACAACAATTATTCAGCTCCCGGTGGCTTCAGCTCAAAGAGGGACGGGACCATTCAAACACTAGCACAAAAGTCTTAAAAGAGATATAATGAATGTATCCGCTAATTGAAAGTCGCCTCTAGGTTTTAGGTAGTTTTATTTGTGGACTGAAAGAATAAAAAAAGGCCATGCTGGGCTACTTACTCTTGAGCGCAGTGATTAGCATATTCCCATCCTTAATGAGGTCTTTGATGAATTTATTTGTCCGCTCCAGTTCTATTTCATGGCATTTCAGACGCTCTCTGAAGTCCGGACTGTCCAGGAAAGAGTCAATGAACTCCAAAGTGGGGAGTCCCATTGTCCCTTAACGGCAACGCTGGCTTTTAAACTCTGTAACTAGGCATACAAAGGTTTTTACTTTTCATCACGTAGTTCCGATGTAATAGCCACTTCTAAGTTCCCCCTAAAAACTTTTCCTGCTCCGCTCAGTTCCTCACTTCCGCTTTGATTTTCTTCGCTTTTTTTTGTCGGCTACCTTAAAAAACAGTGGTCGTATGACTCCTGCTGGTTAGTTCTGGACAGATTACAACAAACGTGGTAGGTCCATCATTAACTTACGCATCGAAAAAAGTTATTATTAAAAATTAAGCTGATTTCTCCATTTCACACTAAACCTTCTAATTACGTTAATACTAGTAGTAGTAGTAGTAGTAATAATAATAATAATAATAATAATAATAATAATAAATAACGACTTTGTGAGTTCGTTTTGTGAGGTTTCGGAGAGCCCAAGCGAAAAAGAAAAGAAAAGAAAATCCACCTACTTCTCTCCATATCAATTACAAATGACTGAAAAGGGAAAATACATATATAGAGATTAAAATTTGAATTCAGTTTCTGTGGGAATACAAACAAAAATTGCGACACTAAGTATAAAGCAAGTATAAAGAATTTTGGAACAAATTTTTGTTTTGCCTCAGATACAAACATACTATACAATGCTATACAAATCTTTTGTATTAAAAAAAGAAAATCGAAGTTTATTGCTTAAATGGCCTCTGTCACTTTTGTTATTTTACTATATCTTAGCACACACTTAAAGCTTGTACTGCACGAAATATACAGTTTTTGGTCAAATTATGCCAGTGGTCCTGCTTTCTAATATTGTGAACTGTAAACTCTGCAGATGTCCATGGCATCTTACTGGCATCAGTGAGAGCTTAAGAAGAGGGATATAAACTAATACCTTGGTAAATGGAAGTAATTAAACTAGAGCCTAGTTGGAGTCAGGAATTTGTCACATTCTCTTCATGCTAAAGGTTAGCAATAATGATTTCACACTCCAGGTAAATATCTTGGTAGGTGTGAAGCACAGGCTTTGTCACCAGTCACACTAAATCCTTTGGATGACTGTTTTACCTTTGATGCTGTACACTGCCTTGGGGAGAGAAAGAGGCTTTATCTCTGAGCAAAGATTAAAGTAATAACTACACAAAGATGCAGATACTGCAGCAATGGCTATAATCAAAACCCACAAATGAAAAAGCAACAACAACCTAATGCTTCAAAATTAAGAGCAGACTGGAGCTCTGTAAGTAGAGACAAGCTTTTGCTAAGTTTCACCCTGTGGCCTTTTACATTTCTGCCTTGGTAACTAACTAGCAACCGTCCCTAACAACACACCTGATCTTACTCTAGGTAGCAGTGAGGTAAATCATCAGAGACAGATAACCTTCCCAGGCAAAGTCATGTGACTGCAGCTGAATTGTTACTGTGTGTTACCATCAGATCCCAGCGATGGCCAGTAGGTCTGTAGTCAAACTATATTTTCAAATACTGTAAGATTAAAATAAATAATCTCAATTTCAAAATGATACAAATGAGTGTTTCTGAGATGTGAGCGAACTGCAGTGTTTTAATAGAAAAGATTTTAACTGAGAACCAAACAACTAAAGAGCACAATGCATTACAATCCATAGGTGAGCAATATAAGTTCAAGTTTTTACCACCTGAAAAAGATCCATCCCTATTACCCTCTGTGGGTTACTCTTTCACCTGTGATTATCTGTAGGTTTGACAGTTAACTTTCCTCTGACTGCAACTCACAGATGAAAATGCCTCATTTATAGCAGAAGTGACTTACACTCAAACAGCTGCAAGCATGTGGAACTGGAACAAGGACTGGCCTCTGGCTGCACCTGAGGAATCAAAAACAGTGGGAGCATCTGTGTCCTTACACGTGTGCATTTACGGTGATGAAATCTAAAGTCTGGGAATGAAACTCAACAGGATCCTGGAGGGATTCATTTAGAGGTGTAACACTCATTGTGGCCAGCACTAAAATATTTCATTTGCATGTGACAAAAAAGTCCAGGGAGCCCAGTTTCCCTGGGGATATGTGATTAGCTATAATAATGCCTTTAATCGTTTTCTGGTATATTGTTGTAGGAAAGCAAGCGGCTCAATGAACAAGTAATTCCACAAAAATAAAGATAAATATGTACTGGTTTCCAGCCATATGCTGCATTTCTAGGAATTTTGCAAAAAAAAACACAACAAAAAAGTGGTCAAAAATACCGCCTTAACAACACACCAGTGGAGACTTGAGGACGAGTGGTTAGCTGTATGAAGCATGGCTAATTGCAATCTAAAATAGCCGCCTGTAGAGTCTTTGAGGTAAATTTGGTTTAATTAAGATGAGACTCAATAGAGAACTGTGCCCCTGTACTCCTCACTCATGAAGGCATTCGCACATTCATATTAGTCATGCCAACATGAGTCTATTGAGAGGCGGTGCACATATCGTTTTCCGTGAATTCACCTAAGGAGACCAACTATGACCCATGAAAGGACAGTCTTGGAGCATTTGCATACACAAAGCACACATGCTTGAGCAGTACAAGCTTGTTGCACACACTAGTGAGTGAGACATCTTTCGGATATCATACAAGTGGGGAAAGACTTTATATGTGAGATGCTCTTTTCCCACGTCCTCATCCTTTTTCTCACTGCATTAAACAGGGCCACAATGATCTCGCCTGATTGAGAATGGGTAGCTCAAATGGGAAAAAAGACTTGGATTTCACAACAAATATCAATAATCCATGCAGAATACGCGTGAATTAGTGCTGCAATAAGTTATGCACAAGTCAGGGGTCTTCTGATTAGATTTCCTCTAATATCGCTGCGTCGCACAGCGGGATAGTCAGTTGCTGTGAGAAGATGTCTGGTCTCCTTGTGGTGGTAGAGGTGGGGGGTGTTGTTGGGTCCTAACATGCTCCCGTCAATTCCAGCTCTTGTGCCATCATTCTGCAGCAGCAGCCCTCGGGGGTGCAGTTTGTTACATTGACACAGTGAGCAGAGAGATGTGATACATTAGTGGAAACCCTGTTGCTTCAAGTTAATTGCTGTGTGCACTCTGCAGTACTGAACTGGGTTATTGGGTGAAATATGATAACTGAGAAGGACTATGAAAAAAAAATTCTGCTCAATACACAGCTCTCAATTTTCCATCTGAAAGTGCAGAGATGATAGAGTTTAAGATGTCACACTTGATGTGTATTGCTGGTCGGGATGCAGCTTACATTTATGACTATGGTATAGAAAACATTCAGTTACATTCCTGCACAAAAGGGAACCATCAGATCTGAGTGAATTTAAGGCAATGCTGTCTTGTTAATTATGCAAAAAAGATAGGATTAGATAACTAGACTTCTTGTGATGGCAATTACCTCTAAATAATATGAGCTGTTTTCCCCAATTAACAATTGACACCACCATGCATACTCTTCATTTAAATCAGGTATTAAGGTAATTGTGCAATTTCCGGGTGGCACTCAGCTTAGTTCCAGAGGAGAGCTTTTGAGAACAAGACCTGTCACTGTTTTCCTAGCTCGTGATTAATGAGCCTAATTTAGAAGGGTTTTTTTTTTTTTTAAATCCAATCATGCTCTGACATTTCCTATCAGATGAGTCCTTCCTCATTCTTTCCATTGTTTACCTCCCGACAATGCAATCTACCAAAGTGGCAAGTGCCAGGCTCTCATTTATGACTCCTGTGTCCATATGATGTTTGAGCAGTTATGCGTGATTACCTCCTCTTTACAGAAAGAGACATCTCTAAAGCATGGAGTGTCCACAGGGATTCAATTTATTGCTTTTCTCTGCACAGCGAAAACTAGGATGGTAAGCTTTTTTTTTTTTTTTTTAACCTTGAAATGCCACGGTCGCATATGAGTTGAATCTGGTGTCAGGTAAAGGACACATCTTCTGGAAAATGTTAGATCCAAAGAGTAAATACAGTCCAGCACACATGAAAGCTGCCTCTGTGTCTCTGCATGTGTAGCTTTTGACTTACAAATCTTCTCAGTATACATAAGAAGGGTTGTTCTCGGGAGCAAAGCGGTTTTATGTTTTACCTCATTGACCTTCATAAGGTCATACTTGTCCAGGCAGACCCCAGGCACAAATTTAAGTCTGGGTGATAAATTACAAGAGCTGCTCCACCAGCTTTGTAAGCAAACAGTTTGTGTGCTTCGCTGGGACTTTGGCTTTAATTTGGAACAGCAGATATTCAAAAAACAAGCCTCTCAGCCGCAGCATGCCTCCATCGTGCCAAATAAACTACCCTTTGAAAAACTTCATCATGCCCCCACACTGTGAAGATGTTTTGGTACATCGACAATCACTATAGTGGATGTGAAAATCTGTGGCTAAACTTTGGAGCAGAGAATAGTACTTAAAAGATTTTAGTGTTACTACACTAAAGAGAAACCTTTGTTCTTATTTTTAAAACCAGATATATGCAGGTTAGAGCTTCAAGTGCTGGCAGCTGCTTTTGATTTCCTCCATATCTGAGAAAAGACTTTGATTCTATTTTAGCTCAAAGAAGAATAGTTCACATCTAATATGTCACTGAAAAATGAAGGATCCGCTGCTCTTTATATTCTTATCACGTACCCTTTGACCAGGAAAACTCCAAATCTGTTTGTAGGAAAGAAAAAAAAACAACAACAGTCAAAATGAGAAGTAGCTTTTATAATGGTACAATATGAAAACACAACTCTTCCACTGCATTTTTTTATGGGGGCTATCTGTAGCAAAACATGAAACCCTGTATCACAAATACTTGTTCATTACTTTTAAAAATGGCACTTTCAAAGAACTATGGTTAAATCTACTAACTGGTGTAATTTATTGGACAATTCGTTTCAACCATCTGGGAGTAAATAGCATAGGATCCCATCAATATTCTAGTCCCACCAGAAAACAACAGATTGCATGTAAAACTGGATAATTTTTTTCTTTGCAGCTTATTCCATCTGGACCCAATGCTTTTGACCAGACATCCTGTTTGATTGCCATTTTGGTTGGAAATGGTGCCACGGCTTATATGTTTTTCATCAAACACCAGGCTTTAGTAACTTTTGTGGACTGAGGGAATTTAAGTAAGGTTGGCAATGTGAGCGGTGGTATTACCATTTCCCACAGTATGTATTATTTTAATAGAAATAATGATGGCTTAAAGTTACTACAAAATAAGCACATTTTTAGCAGAGAAAAAAAATGAAAAGAGGTCACAGCTGTATGTAAGGCCCCAGTCCTGTTCAGTGCTTGCTGTACTAGCCTTCATTAAATGGTTTATTAGTATTCCATGAGCAGAGCTGAGAAAGCTGTTGAGACATTCTTGATCAGATAAATCAGTATTAAGGGTTGTCATCAGAGAGAGAATTACACAGGTCTTCCGATGCTTTTGACTCATCCTCAGGGAGGCTGTATTATAATTTTACCTCCTTCAAAAACTTTTCCAATCATCTTCACTTCTCATGGTTAAATTTAAAGCCCATTAGTCCGATGTCACCTGAAGTTTCTCTATTCAATCTAGCCAATATTTCTTCTGCTGACACGGAGAAAGTGGCCAAAGAGATTAACTCCCAGAGCGTATTATAAAGGAGAAATCACACAAACAATTCTTAGAAAATTTTAAATTGCCTCACTGTGATATGGCAAGATCCCAGAGGCAAAGAAGGAGTATTATGTTCTTCGGTGAACCAATATACTGTATATAAGTGAGTAAATATAAGTGAGCAGTTACAACAACTGACACTGAGTGTCACTGAGCTGCTGAGTATTTATTTTCTTCCCCATAAGATAAAGTACTTCTGTAACCTCATAGAAACACACTGTTTAAGATGTCCAAGTTGTCAGGCATTTTCTATATAAATGCGAACAACACATTCTAAGTGTATGTCACATTCAGTATAAAGGCAATCTTTGTCTATTGGAGATGAAACAAAAATGTCTGTAGAGTTCAGACTGAATAACTGTTATTGGGGCAATTTCATGTTTGGAAAATACCAGTGAGTTGAGGAAAGCTTTCTCAGAAGAAATCACTTTTCTCCAAGAGGAATGTGTTTTGAAGGAAAGGCTTAATAACTGCGTGGCTTTCCATTTTAAAAGCACACAGTGATTGAGTGATAGAAGCTTTGTTTGCTCTCTCTGGGATCCTTAAAGCTTTGTGCCAGGTAATTGAAAAGGGGGGGGAAAAAAGTCTTTGTGTGGGTCATACCTAAAAAGATCCCACACTACTAAAAGCACTGTATGGTTGAAAGGAACACCAGTCATTGCTGTTTTTATGTTCGGCAACGATATTAATATAGCTTATGCTTCCATGGTTATAATGGATTAAGATTAAGTTAAGATTTTCACAGTCCATCAGCATGATGCATAGAATATCATTTGACAGGTTAAATGCTGCCACAGAGCAGAGAGAAAGGCCAAATCCTGAGGACTGGCACACATGAGAGACAACAAATCTAAAACGGTACCAGCCTCATCAAACATTATATAATTCAGCAAGGGCTCATAGACTCGTGCCTCACAGACCATATTCAATATGCCATGCTGCATCACAGCTGCGCCTTTCAATCAAGCTTCTCTGGACATTTTATGAGACCCAGGAATAAGAAATTTAATTGCAGACAGTTATGCTGTCCAAGCAGTCAACAAAAACAGCTTACTTCTAACTGAAATGCAAAAAATGAAGAACACTTTTCAATTAATTGTACTTTTGTCTGCAATTAGTTACATGTTTGTGTTGATGCAAAATCAACGTATTCTGTACAGCCACAAAGGCCACATGAGACTGTGAGTCTCATAACGAAAAATTGAAAATAAAATAAATAACGATAAAGACTAGGTAACCTTTACAGATAGCAGTAACAACAGCCAAATATGGTAATTAAACAAGGATAGCAAAGATTCCATTGCTTTAAAAAGTCATTATTAGACAATTTGGATTAGTAAGCATGCTGTGTAACAGCAGCACAAATAAAACACACAGCAAACTAAGCAATGTCTATGTCAAGTCTGCTCTGTTTACCCACCAGTGGCCAAATTACTAAGTGCACATAATTGAGCTAAAATGCTTTGTTACTTATTGATTCAAATGTAATGTGTGTGTCCTGCTAAGTTGGATGAGCGGTTAAGAAACTGGATGGATGTGTGTATTCTTAAAAGTTAAACAGTCTGGTCTTAATGTCCTGCTAATTCAAAGCGTTATTGCCCCGTGTCACTCAAGATGAAAGGTTTTGTCTGACAGCAAGTTGGACACGCCATACCTAAAATAGATGACAAGGAGTCAGTGCAGTTATTATACTTTACATAATATACATCAACTTTTTATAATGAACAATGAAAAGCAAAAAAACCCCCAAAAACTACACAAATTGTAAAACATAATATGTAAGCAGAAATTACCCACTCATTACCTAGCAGAAAAGATCTAAATGAACATTTAAAACACAAACTTCATGTAGTGCCATTTATTACAATGTGCAAATGAAGTGTTTAATATTTGGAGATTATGGACTTTTTCCGCAGCCTTGGAAACCAACAGGCTGCTGCAACAATCCCCAGATTTATGAGCACATAGTCATGTTTTGGTACATTAGTTAAATTAGTTTGGTATCCAAGCAGGCATAACTTTAGTAAACTACCCATAGTGACATTTGGACCGAGTCATTTCTCAATATGTCCAAAACACTTTCCCAAAATGGACGAGTAAGACCACATTCCCACATTTTTCATCATAGCACTCAGTGTGCAGCAGATGCTGCTTGCAAATGTCAAGTTATTATTTTCACACTCACAAACATAACACTAAACATCACAAAATAAGCCTTCCAGCCTACGCCTGCGTGCCAGGTGAGGTCACAACTAATGACTGTCTTGAGTGTCTGTAAAGACACTTTCAAAAGTGCCATCTATCTCCTCTGCAGAATGTCCTTACACAAGCACAATGGTGGCAAATAAGCAACATGGATTGGAGACTGCAGCTGACAGAAGCTCAATAATCCAAGGTCGAAGCATTTAACAGACAAAGACAAAAGGCTTATCTAACCACTTTCCGTTTGCCTAACATCAGAAGTTATGTCAGTCAAACCAAGTGAGTGACAGCTTCCACTTTAAAGATTTATGCTAATTCTAAAAGGTTGCCTTCAGGTATTCTGTTGCTATAGTGTCAAGTTATATACGAGCATCTCACAGCAAAATATATTTACAGTAAGTTAAAAAAAATTGCTACCCTGATGAAGAAAGGGTAGATATAACTTCTGTTTTCAACACATTTGGATGTTTACATATACTGCACACAGATAAGGCATCAGAGTTACCACACTATCAACACAGCCCAAACTTTCAGCTCATGTACGCCTGGATATATCTGACTTATCTTTTTTCTTGAAAGCAGATTATACCCATAGCTTTCATGTGCAATGTGATTTGCCAAACATCTCTGCCTGTTAAATGCAAGGTATTATAGGAAGGAGGGAAGAAGGGGCATCTGATATTTGGATGCTCAGGTGTAACAAATCCCTCTGTCATAAAACATCTGCAGATTGTAAACAGGCTGTGATGTGACATTGCTCAATGTCACAAAGTAATAAAGTTATTTAGATGTAAATTATTTTTTACCTTCTCTGGACATAAATAACCTTAAAAAATAATTTTAAAAAGCGGGTTCTAAGTTTTGTTTTTCATTCCCTTAGATTTTTTTTGTTGTTAAAATGCACAACATACTAATGACACTTCCCAGTTTTTCATTCTTTTGCATATTCTAATGCATGCCTGTGAGACATTTGGCTCATAAAGATGGAAGTGTTAATGCCAAAGGTTCCTAGGTCTTAGGGACAGGCCAGTGGGTGACCACTTGGGAGATTTGAGATGTGGTGCATAAACTACCATTTGAGAAAGAGTCCAACTGAAAACTGCATGTCTTTGTTTTCACAAACGGCGCGACCAGAAGCTTCTAGTTACTGTTTGAGTAACCACAAAGACAGCTTTTGTTTGGAAATGCTAAACTGAGATTAGCTCCAGCAGCCAAGGAGGCTATACATGGAGCCTCTGAAGAAAACACAGTAATCACGCAGTTGCTTTGGTGGCATGGAAAACCCCGAAACTGAACCCTTTAAAACAAACTGTGCAGCTGCTGAAACAGAAACCCAGAGGAAATCTCAGAAGATTATCCACCAATTGCACCAGTTAAGATGTCCAGCAGGATGTTCTGAAGCCCATATTATATTGATTTGATGCCAGTATGCACTACCGTAAACACATCAGTGACTCAATTGATTTCAGTGGATGTTTTTTCTAGGATAAATGGCCTTCTTGATATCAAGTACATTCATGTAAAATCTCCTTTTTACCCATTACCTCCAGAATCATCAACATAGGCTGAAAAATGCAATGATAGCTGCACTTTATTGCAGCCATCTATCAGCACATGAGCTTGATGTCGGTGCTTCCATGCAGTGCCTTCCTAATAATTTAAATTTCACCACAGCATCAGATTATTTCAATTTTTCTAACATAACGAGAAATTCCTTGAATCGTTTTTCTTTGAGCAGTAAAATTGTTTTTCTACTCTTGACAAGAATTTTCAGTTGTTAAAACTGTCAAATGCTCTCTCAACAATATCTTCTCGTGAGCAGCATCGACATTCTGTGCATGGCCATTTTTAAAAAATCATTTACTGTGAGAAGTTTGCCTGCTGCCATGTGAAAAGATCTTACCTCCCGCTATTATTTGATGGCTTCTTGTAATTCTCGTCTCTGCTTTGTCTTTCTAGATTCCTGCAGCTGTTTCCTCTAGTTTATTTTGCCTTTCCCTCACCAAAGTCACTGAGCTGTCTAATGCACCTATTTGTCTGAGAGGACACGTTAATCAAGAAACCTCCTCAGCACTACAGACTTTTTGTCTAGTTCACCTGAACAGCGATTGCTGTGATCTATGGTCTACCACAGCTGCTTTTAGAACATTTTTAGATTTAAACTTGGCTTTTATTCTGAAGAAAGGAAAAAAATCAGTCTGCTTCATCTACCACACAGGGAAACACATGTGGCACGATGGGCTGACTGAAGGGTAAAGAGCAATTTATTCATTTCAGCTTAAAGTCAATTGGTCAAACCTAGAAAATTAATCACCAGAGTCAAAAAAAAGGAAGAAGAAAAGGTATAATATATATATATATATATATATACATATACATATACATATAACTGTAATACAAGAAGTGCCTTTCTCCTCAGCCTATAAGTGTGAACTTAGATATCCAGTCTTAAGCTCATTAAATCTGAATTGAATTTCTTTTCAGTTGCTAGTTGCAAATCTGTATTCACCTCGGGTGATAAACCTCTTCTGGCTACCAATTAAGGGAAAACATTTACATGCACAGCCCAATTTAAATGCACCACCATTGGAGCAGACATGCTCAATCACCTCAAGTCTGTCTCATTTATCATGGCCTTACAACAGCTGCACACCCTGTACATTGATTCTGTAGCATATGTGTATGTGTGGTTTCACTCAAAAATCTAGGAGGATGTCGAGGCTCACGTTGGACTATACCTCAGGTTACTGTTGGGCTTTGATGGTGTGAAACTGTCATACAGGAAAGACGCATTGACAGAACCTTGTGCAACACATCAGAGTTGAATGATTTAAGCCCTGAGCGTATTTGCACTATGTACAGTATTGATCCAGGCATTGATTCTACAAGTATCATTGTTGTAGCCACCCTTTAGATGTTGATTGCCTGCAGGCCATATGAAGTATACACCAAAATGACCAGCTATTTTCAATAGCTATTTTATTCTGCAAAGTAGACTGAATTAAAATAAACTCTCATGTGCACTGCTGTAGTTATATTAGTTTAATTTTTGCTGCTATAAAGATCAGATACTACCTGCAGATAAAAATTTACATTTTAGATAGCAGTGGATCTACAACAGCACAAGTATTCGCATCTAGAGTACTTGGAAAGTGAACAATAGTATTTCACTTTATTAAACTGAAATGTATTCAACTTGTGGACATCTGGATGTTTACTGTGAAGTAAAGCTGGTATCATTAAAACAGAAACAGCAGCTCATTTTATTGACCAAAAAAAGTATGTGCAGCTTTTCACACTTTCGAAAGCCATCAAGTGGGGCCAGATTTGTTGCTTTGGCTGGCCAGTTCTGGCCCACTAGACCGTGTGTCCTTTTCTTAGTAGACACTGTTTCCCATGAAAACCTTTAATCTAAAATATCCAGAGCACATGACATTGTTGTCATTAAAGCATTGATACCAAGATTTTGAATACTGCGAGTACCACAAACAAAATGTATTAACATCCAGTTCATTTGGGTGGACGCAGAATTATCATTGGGCATATCACAAAAGCTCTGCACACAAAGTGTGAACTTAAACTTACTTTAAACTAATAAATAATTTTTCTCACTCTCTGTCTTGGACACTCGGGTAAAAAGAGGCGCTGACTCACCTGGTGGTGGGTTAGATCAGCTGGTGGGGGAGGATGCTGTACAGACCTGGTGTGCCCACATATACAGTGAGACTGAGAGCGTCTGGCAGAGACTCCAGTCCAAGAATCTTTAACTTCAACCTCTGGCAGAAATCTGAGGGACAGTTCTGAACCTCCGTTGCTGAGGCTGCTGCACTGAGCTGTGACTGAAATTTTTTTTTTAACTAGATGGTGGACACACCCACCAGAAGTGAATCGAGCTGTCAAGCTGAAGAGGAAGTCTTTTTTTTTAATTTTTTTTTTTTAACTTGGTCGCTTTGTGGGACTTCAGAGTCAGATACTGGATACCAGCAGGCCAAGTGTGGCAGAGTGGCAAGCACTCTTGCAAACAGGAAAAAACAAAACCTGAAAACTTTTTTGTGTGAGCAGTTCATTGAGGCCATGGAGCAAAACCTTTGGTTAGCCTCAAAGTGACTCAGGTGATTCAGAAGGGTGAAGCTATGCTGTCATCACATTATATTCAGTGGCGATGGGGTGCTGTTGACCGCAAGTAAAAGGTATGTCAAGAATTAGAAAGAATACTTTGAGGATCTCCTCAAATCCACTCACACGTTCAGGAAGCAGACTCTGGGGATGTGGGAGAGGTCTCTGAGGAAGTGAAAGAACTCCATGGTGGCAGAGCCCACGGGATGGATGATGTGCCCCCTTATTGTGACACACCTCTATAACATTGCATGGGAATTTGGATTGGCAGACCACGGTAGTGGTTCTCATCTTTAAGAAGGGGGACTGGTGGATGTGTTCTAACTTCTAGGAGTTCACACTCCTCCTCCTTGGGAAGGTCTATGCCAGGGAACAGAAGAGGAGAATCTACCTGGAGAATCCAAGCTTGAATGCCGGAGGCATTGGACCTGTATCCTGAGGAGTTGTTTCAGAGTATGGGCTATTGTTGTGGGCTATGCAGTCCCATATAACTGTATCGGGATGCTAGTTCACATTTCCAAAACAAGCCAGGTTGGTTCCTGGTGGGCGTTGAACTCTGCCAGAACTCTCACTGATTTTTTTATGGACAGAATTTCTAGGTGCAGTCAAGGGGTAGTGGGTGTTCATTTTTCAAATATCCAGATGAGATTAACAGTCACTCATGAAGTAAGAAGTGCAACATGAAATTATTTGAAATCCTTCCCAAAGTGGTTCCATAACTGAATATATAAGTCATTTGTACACTGAAGATTTGAACATTGTGAAACTTTTGAAAATCAATATATTTCAGTCAAGCCAGATGAAGAAAGAAGCTGTCAGACACGGATTCAACTTTATTCTATCAGTCATGGAAATTCACACATCTTTCAGTGCAGCAGCAGCTGAATGAGCAAATATGGAGCTTTCAGATAATCCAGCCAATTTAAACTTACGGAAGAATACCAAAAAGAAGCAGAATAGTGTGACCTCTTTACTGTTTTATGACTTAGTTTCACTTTAAAGGAACCCTCAGATTCCCTCAACTGATCCAGGTTTTACTGTGGCCTGCCACCCAGGGAATCTTTAAATCAGGCAATATGTCAGCTCCACGAAAGGTTCGCTGCACCTGGCTTTACTATAAAGTAGGCAATGATGCAGTAAAAGGCCAACCGATGAACTGGATGCTCTCTTGCACAGCCAGGCTTCAGACCAAGGATAAACCCCACATTTACCTTTGTCTCCTTCTGTCATGGAAAACAGAGAATGGGGGCTGCAGCAAGGTCTTAGTGGCAGGACAGGACAGTTCAATCAGGAAAGAAGCCAGTGCATTAAAGGTACTGATTCATCTGATTCTAAAAGCAATGAATAAAAAATTAGGTATTATCTTTGAATCGACTTGCTATGAAGATCTTAAAAAAAGTAGCACATTACACCCATACCCTAGACAAAGAAACAGAAGGTTATACTAATGAAATTACATACAATTTACAAGGAAACAACACATTTCAGACCATTTTTGGTAGAACTTTCAACATACATAATCCAACAGATCCAGCAATACATGTCACCTGTAAAGTTTTAATCAATTGATAAATACTAATAATAGTTACCTCTTTGAAAAGGAAGTGATGACTGCTCTTTTTCTGTTCTGCAATTTAGATACAATAAGATATTATCATGTGGAGTCACTCTACATTCCCTAGCCTTAACATTTTTATGGCATTCTGCTAATTTTTGAGTGCCTTTCTGAAACTACTTTTCATTTCTATTGAAGCAATGAGAAATAAAATAACTGTGCTTTAAACTAAGAACTCTAAAATGATTGCTGGGCAGTCAAGTACTTTCATTCATGCCTTCTGGATTGATTTGAACATAGTTCTATGGGGCATATAATGTGAGTATATGCTTTTAGTGATTTCAGATAATGCTAAATCCACAAGTAAGTAAGAATATTGTGAGATGCCTCTAGATTAAATTCCCATCAGCCCTATCCTCTGTCCGATGTTACTTTTTAATGTGAAATTTTAATGACAGTGTGCCATACAGAGTTACAGCCAATTTTAGATGTGAGCAAATTATAACAGAAAACAGAACCACAGTCTTATTAAGATACTTCAAGATCAACAAAACTGTGTAGCTGAATCGATTTAGTCAGGGTGCTTGAACCAAGCTTCAAACTGGTCGTGAAAAACCTCTACAAATCTCCTCATGAACACTATTGCCCTTAGACCGTTGCAACAATGTATGTGTCATGCATGTTATATTCAGATAATTCATTTTGCATGTTATTGCTTCCCTTAGAAACAGATATTATGAAATTGGTGACCCCTTGACCTTCATGCATGTTTCACCTTTGGGTCAAATTTAGTCTACTTTTATATATTCAGCTATCTGCACAATGCAATTGTGAAAGTAACTGCTAACTGGGTAGATTATAAGGTCTTGGCAGAGGTCTTAACTAAGCTGACTGCTTTCTTGCTTGACCTTTAAATCTTCCTATACAGCCTGCTCCTTCCTTATCCCCAGATTTACACATCCATCCCATTATATTTCCTCACACAATGGGTCTTGAGAAAAGTAGCTCGGATCTCCAAAACTGAATCACCACTGTCTCCAGTCTGCAGGGATTTGGCTGAATTCCAAGATCTGTATAAACAAATCACCATATGTGACTCTTACTTCCTGAAAGGAATTACACCTGCAGGCAAAAATCTAGGAAATGTTGATTTTTTTTCTCTGTTGAGCAGCATGAGACATCATATTTGGAAACTATTTGTAGGCAGACATCATGTGATTTAGCAAGCGCCAGACATTTTCCCATATCTCATTACTATATTTCAGTGGTAAATGTTTAGACTAGAAACAGAAGAAAAACACAAAGCGTGAAGAACAAGAAGAAAGTTTAATCAACCGGATTTGTCTTCTCTCTTCTTAGATTTACTCTTAAATGTGTCTCCCTAATGAGGCCTCACTGCGGGGCCCTTTTGCTTTAATTTCTTATGAGTGAGGATTCACAGTATATCAGATTAGCTGGCGTTTTTCAAGAAGTTCCCCTTTAATAGTACACCATCTGCCAGCACACACAGACAGGGTTTAGTTCTGAAGAGGGTATACTTTATACACTAAACTTGTTTTTGAATTCTGAATTGAACAACACTTGTTCAAATATCTTAATAACATTACTTTGACTATTTGACCAATATATGGGAGAGACCGCCAAACCAAGTGACATTAATTTACAGCTAATAGAAAGGATAACAATCTGACAAATAAATTATGATGCAAGAAAATAATAAAAAAAACGGTTTATGCCATGTAAAGGTAAAAAGATTTGGTTTCCCTTAGAGTAATTGGTCAAGAAGATGATTTTAGAGGACAAAAGACATCTTCTTTGATAGTTAGTGGACCGATGCAATACAATGCTTTCTGTTGACTCTCACTACAAAGCTTTTCCTTTAATCCTTCTGTTCACATTCTTCCCTAATTCTCATTCTCTGCCATTCCTGTCACTGCCGGGGGGGCCAATAGGCTGAAAATCCAAACATCATAGAAACCTTGAATAACAAATTCAAATTAGCTTGCAGAATCAGATGTCCCAAGAGTAATATTTTTACATTTAAATACCAAAACATACAGCGTGAGCTGTAAAGAAGACTCAACAGCTTATAAATGATTTATATATACAATTTTTCATTACATGAGATTTATATCACACGTAAGACATACTACTGTAATAATAACCAAATGTTTTCCTCATTTTAGTAGCATCTGTTAATTGTCCTAAAAGAAGATTCAGAAAACATACATATTCCCATGAGAAATCTATCCAAAACTGTGGGATTTAAGATCTTTTGTTAAGTGAAAAAACATGAAAGTGCGTGTGAAAATCTCTTACTGTATGACATTACAGTTTACCTCTTACTTTAGCGGCTGCATCTGTTGGAGGACCCTTCTTTGCAGTTCTTCGCTGGCAATTTCAGGATGAGCGTTAAACTGTGACCTGCCTCAAAAGTAAAGTCACAGGGATCGCTCAGTTCTAAATCACAAAGCGATTCCCTGAACAACAATGCTGCAAAGACAATTTAATACTTGACTCTGTAAGTTTTATAAAGTGGAAGGACAGTAGGGAATGCATGATGCGGCAGAATGAAGATATTGGCTGGCTGTTTTTTGAAAGGCTGTTTTTGACACAGCAGAGTTGCCCTCCTTGTGCGTATGATGCGAGTTTCAGAGGTAGCTGACTCAGAATGACAAGGGGACAACCTTTACACGCGGCATGCTAGTTTCAAATCATCCAATCTGTTTTGAAATTTAAATTCCAAAAATATTGTTTTCGGAACAAGGTTGCTCCGCTTTTGGTTTGACATTTTAGTTGGTGTGCGGCTAACCCAATCAAAACAAGTGTAGTGTGACTCCTTTAGTCACACTACAGACAGGTAGGCTAGGTTACAGACACGTTAGAAAAATGTACCTGCAGTAATATTTTTATGTCTATTTCTATAGCCAAGTCATTAAAAATATTCAAATGCTACAGTAATAGCAGCCTATTTTTAACATACAAAATGTAACTACAAGTAGTGTCATCAAAAACAGCAAAAAATTGCTCTGTTAATCTCAAGCAATATGCATTAGACCCGATACCATTGAATATACTGTAGATTACTAAAAAGCACAGTATATCCTGCTCACATCCACATGCATGCACACACACACTGACATTAACCTAGGGGGAGTTCATGTTTTAATTGCTGACACTATAGCTTCTGGCTCTCTGAACCAAATGGGTCCCCTTGCTGGATACATAATCCATTATCATAAATCAGATGCGCCAACACAGTCAGGTGCTGCATGAATAATTAAAGGTCGGTACATTAGCACTTGTGTGGAGGCATGTGTTTGAGCCGACATCATTGAACAGGCTAAAAGCACCACAAAACCCCTCCATCGACATTAAACAGCTTAATGCTTAGCACTACAGACAAAAATGATGTACAAGTTAGAAAGAGGAGACCACTCTCACCATCCTCCCCTTTTGAACGTAACCAAAACAGAGAGGTCCGAAAGAAGAGTATCTATGGGATAGACACTGCTCGGAGCAGTGTTCGTCCTCTGTTCTGCTGTGTGGTCGTATCTCTTGTGGTTGAGCCAGTACCCTTGTCTGAACCTGCGCGGGTGAGCCAGGTTACTCTGACTCTGTAATAGAGTCCACAGAGCTAGAGGCAGAGGAAGCAAAAGGTTGGTTCAGGCAAGAAGGCTTTAGGACTATAGATCTCCATACTAACATTAATTACACTTGAGGCAAATTCATTTGGATTTCTGCCCTGTAAGATAAGCTTTTACTGCAGACAAGGCAAGAGAGAAGCCCGAGAGGAAGGAGAGATACTCTTGATGCTGTCCTATTTGGCTCTGCAGTGTCTTTTATCACACAAAGTTTTGTGGCCTCTAATGCCACGCATGTGAAATTTTATCTGCCCATATCTTACATGACACATGGACAAGACTCCTTAAAATGCAATCCTGTGTGGTAGCTCAGCGAGATTCTATATGATTTGAGTTTTAGTTTGAATATGTGAACGAACGGCCTGTTGTCCTGATGGAAGCAGCCATCAGAAGATGAGTACACTGCGACCACAGAGTGACAGACATGGTCAGCAACAATACTCAAGCAGACAGAGGCAACGATGGGATGAATGCCAATTAAGACTTAACAGACCACACAAAAACCTTTAAATCTTGTGTTGTCCAGTTTTGGTTTTTCTGTTTTCAGCTGGCAGGACTAGCACCTGATGTTGTAGTCCATCGGCTTCGAGGTTCGACCTTTTGTGTCGTTTCTGTGTTCAGAGATGGTTTTCTGGACACCTTGGTTGTAGCTAGTGAGTTATTTCACAGACACACACGCACACGCTCACACACCTATACGAACAGACATTATTTTCTGAAAGTCAGAAATTCCAAAAACAATCATTTAAAAAATATACATCACATTTATTTGTACTGACACCAGGAGTCCGTACAGAGTTATCTTTGTCTATTAATGTGTTTGGGCACAGTATGTACCCAAACCACTGTTTCCTACTTCCACACATCCAACAGTTAACAAACTGTATCACCAAGCATTGCTTAATTGCTACCAAAAAACAGAGTTTGACATAGCTGACACACACCACTGTTTTTCTCTAAAGGTAACACAATGTACAAAAAGCAAGTCTGGAAATAGTAAGATTCTTGGTTCCATAAAAAAACTTTTTTCTCCTCAATGTGTGAATAAGAAAACAATGCACTTATCTCTACTGAGCCTCTGCTGCATTGCTTGTTAGGCAGCCAAGGGGTAAATTGATGCAGATAAGTAATGAAAAGAAACAGGTCGGCTGATCCCTGTATTACTACCACAGCAGCTTTCAAGGAATTGTTCATGCTCTGTAGAGCCCTGGAGCTGTAGGAGCCGTCTGGAAGTGGTTAGATGCCAGTCATTGAGAGGAACACATAATGTTAAATTAAGTGATTAAACAAATCTTTCCACATAATGTACACTACAGTACAACACTATTGTGATGTTGGAAAGAATGGCGCAACTCAAATGTCCAGGGCCTCAAAGAAAACTGAATTGAAAAGGAGGGACTCTGAAGAGCTGCATGTGAACTGGCAGAATCAAACCCCTTCAGCACACCTCAGGCCCTTTGAGATGGGTAAGGCCAAAGCAAGCAGGCAGTCAGAGAGAAAAAGGGAGCAGAAGACTGGTGGCTCCCTTCATGAAAGTGAGGACACCACCGTGGCCTCACCAGGAAGCTGAAGGCACCAGAAGAACCAGGAGGACTGCAGTCCATGTTAGGCTCTGTGGCAGGCAGTGCACTGAGCACTGGTTGCTTTTTGCTCGGACACCTAAGGAAAGCAAGTGGATGAGAGGAGAGTCAATACAAAGATGAATTCTTTTTAAATGCTATATTATGTATTCAATATAGTGGTCTATATATTGGGAGTGTGTAGCTGTGTGGAAATAATCTTTTTCCTCAACGATGGAAAATGAGCGGTGGAATATAGAGACAAAGAGGAAAACTGCAACTGCCTTTAAAATCTGGCTGGTCACACATAACACTGCAAAGTTTCAGTTCATTCTGTTGCTTAGAAGTTAATTGGCTGTGCAGGAGTAGGAAGGTTTGTGTGGGCGAGGTAATTAAAACAGTATTAGCCAAAGAAAACTTGGCCCGCTGAACAGCTGTGGTGACTAAATTAAGGGCAGGACATAAGATTGCTACAAAGAGAAAACAGCTTGTGCATAGAAATTGGATTTCAGAGGTCATGTAATGTGAGTGAGAAGAGAGGCAACTAACCAGCTTCCAGCTTACCAGAGGAAGTGACAAGTCGAATTTGGGAGCTGACGGCTCCCTCTCCCCCTTCACTGAGCGCCCGCACCTCGATGACATAAGTGCCTCCCTCTGGCAGTGAGAGCGTGGTTGAAGGGTTAATGGTTCTTGTCACCTGGTTGTGGCCTCTGCCCTCCTGTTTCAGTAACACCTGCATTACATATGCACAGCTTTACTTCACTTTTTTTTTTTTTCATATATCACACTAAAAGTGCATTCACACTCCTTTGAAAGCAAGAATGGTCAAATAAGCTAAGTGTTTTTGTAGATATATTCTTATTTGTTACAAGACCAGGTCAGTAGTAATGCTGCAAGCTAAGTTTTTATTAGAAGCTAGCAGTTTGAATGTAAAGCCTGCTGAATGTAATGGTTAATTCATTACACACAGGAAACCCTTATAATACCTACTGCATTTATTTAGTTGTGGATCATAGGTCATTTTTCGATCTTTTCGAAAGGTATTATTTCTCTAAAATACAGTCGGGGAAATAATTATTCAACTTTTATGTAATGTGTTTTTCCTGTTTTTGTTGATATCCTGTCTCTCTCCATTAAAATGAAACTACCATAAACATTAAAGACTGTTCATTTCTTTGTAAGATAGCAAACATACAAATTCAGCAGGGGATCAAATAATTTTTTGTCACAGTGTATAAACCATAAAGACTTCTACTCATGTGGAGACAAGGAGAGTTTGAGATCAATCTTTAGCAAAATCAAGGATAGAATACTTTGAATGGGAACTTTTCCTCCCTGCATTAACAATTTACTGGATTTTATGTAACTGAACAGTATAAGGATGGATCATTACCATGTACCCGATGACATCAGACTCATTCTCTTTTGCCTTCACTGGGTCCCAGCTTAAGGACACGTTGTTGCCCTCTTGAAGCCAGTGAAGGTTGGCTGGTGGCTGAGCAGGAGCTATGGATATAACACAACACCCAAAGTCCAAATTCAAAAAGACTTTAAAAGAGAGCTTCAACCAACTAGGTCAATTACTACACTTTCTACAGGCAAGCAAACTTAACAAGTAGCCTGTTTTCCATATATAGTATTATGAGATTAGTGTCAGTGCTGTACTCACGGGGTTTCCTGGTCTTGGCTGTGACAGCAGTACTGGCAGGACCTTGGCCAATGCTGTTGAAGCCTTTTACTGTAATGGCATACACACTGTTCCCCTCTAATCCTGTCAAGACCATCGATGTCTCATTTTTTACAGTTTGTTGTTTTTTTCCTGACTCCTCCAGCTCCATGTCCTTCCAGTAGCTTACCTGTTAATAGAAATTAAGGACAGAAAAATGCAAGAAGGTGAATGTTTTACAAAATGTCACACACCACAAGTGTGCAAAGAAACAATCACAGACACAATTTATACAAACCTCATATCCTCTTGGTTTTCCAGGACCAGGCATGGGCGATTTCCAAGTCACTCTAATTTCTGAGGAAGAAATGCCGTAAGCTTTCACATCAGACGGCGCTTCCCTTGGCTCTGTAAAACAAGTCAAAACAGTGAAGATCTAATGGAGAAAACTACTCCCCCTCTGCCTTTAAAATTCATACCACCATGAATATTAACTTACCCCCCTCAGCAGAGTGGATGATGACAACTTTGCTAAATGGCCCATCTCCCTTATTGTTGTACACACCAACCTTCACTTCAAAGGGGGTAAGAGGAGGGAAGGTCTCGTCCCTGTATTTGTACATCGTAGAGTCCGCGGAAGTCACCATCTTCTCCTTCCATCCTCGTGTCCCATTGGCACGAAATGCAACAATATACCCAAAACCCTCACCATTTTGGAACTCCTCAGATACAGGCTGAAAGCACAGAAAGAGGAGAATCAATCACCATAGAGTGTATTTCACTGGGATAAGAATACACAAGCAGCTCAGCAGCACTTAAACTCTTTGACTGAAAGTGCATCATTTGCACAATTTCCAATCTGGACGGCTTCATCAGTGAAAGCAAGGATCTCATTGAATGAAAAAAGAAGTTTTTCCTCTGCGGTAATCCCATTTAACCAGCTTTCAATTTCCTACCCATTTACCGCGACTGTCTGCCAGTATTAATAAAGATGCAGTCAGTCTTGAGCAATGGAAACAAATCATATCTGGCTCAGTTGTGCCCATTATGTAGCTATTTATCTTTCCATGTCTGACAGGAGGATTTTGGGGACACCGGTTTCCAGTGATTCACTGTGGTTTTCCTGTAGTGGTGAAACTGGGAACTGTCTTCCACAGCTGCTCTGTGCTTAATCAAATCAAGTGCCAATTTATTAAGTGAGCTAGAATCGAATTAAAATATGAGCTGCAGGGATGAAATCTTTGGCTAAATTTAATAAATGACAAACACCTGTACACCTGTTTTTGGCAAAGAGTATGCTGCATTTGCTGTAATGTGTTGATTTGCATAAGCTTCAGAGTAATACAGTCCCCCGAAGGCATCACCCACATTAGCTATCTAGTCTGTAGGGGGATTGCGCGGGAATAGAGATGTAGTTCACATTTCATTCGACAATGACCAATCACCGTGACTGCCTAATTACAGGGATGATCAGTGAAAATGAATTAGCTTCCATCAAAATTATTCTCACGGCTGGCAATGATTCGAAAGAGATGCCAAGGAACACAGGTCTTTACAAAACAGCGTGAACAAATTAGCTAGTTAGGTTCAGAAAGACTTGGGATGCGAGATAGTCACAGATAAGTGTGGACACAGTTTGAACTGAGGTAAGTCTTAAGGCTCAGTGATGGGGCCTATGGAGGCATCACTAATGGTCCTCCCTTTGGCTACAAGTGTAAAAGCAGTCTCTCGCAGTCGCCTCTAATGAGATGGCTGAATGAAGCTGCGGAGACTGTTTAGCCATTCATCCTGCTTAATAACCCTGCCCACCATGGCTGTCCAGGCTCTGACAACTTTCCACAGATGATTGGAAAGGCGGAACTGCCATGCGCTCACATGCCCTGACTGCCAAAAAGGGCTAACATTCCTGCTCCGTCTCCTCTAATATCCATCTCCATTGATCACTGACAGAGTCTTGATTTATTTCCAAAAGCATTTAGCAGAAGCGAGAATAAATAGGGTAGAGCTAAAACTACTTAAAATGCCAAGAACCAG
Source organism: Etia nguti (assembly GCA_015106755.1). NCBI lineage: Eukaryota > Metazoa > Chordata > Actinopteri > Cichliformes > Cichlidae > Etia > Etia nguti. The sequence continues at coordinate 56,223 of VUQG01021048.1, read as the reverse complement.
AAGGAGGCTACTGTATCAAAGTGAAGTGTCTCAGCATTGTGCTGTGATTCTCTTGAAAACTGACACACTTCCTGATGGGTGACCAATTCTTGTACCTCAAAATTGGCAGAGAGAATATATAATTCTTGAAAAAGCACTTTAATTTTTCACTGTTGTAGGCTCGGTACTTCACACGTGACTTGATCTGACTGGAAAAAATGTCTGAATGAAAACAAATGAGGAGACTGAATAATGTCCGCTCTCACTTTTATGCTGAGCCACTCGTGGAAGAAACTAATTCTTCAGATCATGGATGTGCGTGAGCGAAAAGTCGCAGCTATAAACCTTATGAAGAGAATTGTGAGCAAGAAATTGTTGTTTATAATTATTTAAATTCACGCATGGCTCATAAGGGCTCTTTAATAGGCATTTGTGTCGTACCAAGCATCAATCGTAATTTTATGAGCTTTAAGCGTCCCTCAACGTGGGGTGCTATGTTATTTATAAGACGGATGCCATTGTGCTATACTAGCCAAGCTAATGACACTCTTGAGTTATAAATGGGAAATGGTCTAGCACCAAACAGCATCCCATCTGGAATGGACATTATCCCCCATAATGTGCCATGGAGGTGCATATCTCCTGATGTGAAGGTTATCTTCCCAGTGGCAGTTGGGCTCCCATACTTAATAACTACAAGAATAACTGTCAGTTGCCTCTACATCTGTTCACTGGTCCCCTGTTAATGTATCCTTCAACTGATCTCAATTGCAAATTCTCAGCTCTGCTCATAGTAATTCTGTAGCTGCATTGCCCTGAATCTGGCTGAGAGCCAGGCTGTCCACTTGGAAATGGTTCATACTAATATCCCGCTTACTTGTTGTGAAACTTATTATATTTTCTACAACTATTGTAGCTTGAGATTACAAACAGATTTTCATAAACACCTCCGGATTTAGAGAGAATGACGCTAAGAGTCAAGGTTAATCATTACTGCGCCTCTCTGGTGGGACCAAATTTTAAATTCAGTACATCTTAATCACTTGCCAGGCTGATGTAGCTCTGTGTAGTAAACGGCCCAGCTGGCCTTCTTTGAACCGTGTCAGCAATTTTTTGCAATTATCACCAAGTTGTGCCCTCTAATTTTAAGATCCGGGATGTTTAAGCAAATTTCAATTGGCTAAATTAGAACCCTGTTTAAAATGCAATGAGCTATGATCTTGAGCTACTGCTCGGCCATTGTCAATAATAAGCTTGTAGTTTTTGTCTTCCTGGTAATATCGCCACAGCTCCCAACACATCATCTATACATGTTGAAATGCGGAGCCATTTATAACCACAACCTGCACATGTGCTGGAAATGAATGTAGACAGAAGTTTAGTCTGTTATCTCGTGTATGTTCTGCCTTTGTACAACAGCCAGTTCAACGGTTGGTCCAGGGAAAAACTGTTCTGTCCCAGTGGACCAATGACTTTCCATATCTGAGTATAAATTCAATGAAAGTCAGAGAAAATCATCCAGTATATCACAGCAGATGGGTCTCCCACGTCTCTGTGTCTAAAATGGAAAAAGGTCACTTTGCCCTAATGATGAATGTTCACCTGAGCCCCTCACCACTCACATGACACCCTATGTGATATACCCCCCTAGGAAAGGGAAGGGAGATAATGTGCATCTCCCTTGCCTTTCTTAACAAAAGGGTCAATGCTGCCTTGGAGTTCAGTGGATCACCACCTGGGTTATTTTATCTTTGTCTCTACAGCGGAGGAGCTTTCCAGTATGTGGTGCAGACCGTTGTGTTTGTTAGAAATGACAGCTGCAGTAAGTTACAGTAACAAAGAAGTAGAGAAATTCTTTTCAATCAGCAACACACCGACGGCCCAAGCTTCAAGAACTTTTGAGTTTAGGGTGTGAAAAGCGCACTTTGGTCTGCTTTTGACCACCTACACCTGACAGAGCTGATGAGAAAGAATTCTGTAGTGTTACAGTATGGTCAGTATGTGTTTCTGGTGCTCAATAAAATAAATGAATAGATAAAAAATTAGATCATCTTACAGTCATGTCTTCTCTATGCAACAGTGCACGATGTTGTTTGCTTTGCAAGAATTAGTGAACATCTGCTGTTCATCCCCACTGTAGTGCCACATGTAGAATGAAAGTAGAAATAAAAGTGTATTCTTATATATTAAAAAAAAGATTATAACTTAGGGTTATCAAAACTCATTTTCTTGTTTTTGGGAAAAATCTAACATTTTTTCCAAAACATCACTGCAATCAAGCATACAGACTTTGTACACCTGGACTGTAATTAGAACTGCACACCTCCAGGTGTTACTGTGGCCAGACATGTTCAGAAGAAGATGGAGTGTGCAGCTGTTTTCCCTGGTTGCCCGGTGTTGTGAATGGAGACACAAGGGGGAAACTGACATGAATGGTTTGTTTTGAGGAAATTATCAGTGGAGAAATAATTTTTAACTGATCTACATTTCACGTGTGAACCGTAACAATCTGTCAAGAACACGGCTGATTACTTACAGTAGAATAATTAATCAAAACGAGAAGGTTGGTGAACATATAAAAACAGGTTTGGGTATTTTGCAACAGTCAGGTGTTTGATTAATAACTTTTGGAGTGAATGCCTGCATTTGTGGCTTGACATTGGGAAACACTGCTTGTTCGAAACTGTATAACGTGAACACACAGAAGGTGTAGTGGGCCAATAAAAACAACAATGCCATGACAAGAAACTGTATATGTTATTTTTGTGATGTGCTGAAAGTGGACAGGTGAACACCGAATGAATAATTCAGGTTTCAGGAGCTTTGTAGTTCACAAAAGGGAACCGTAAAAACTTATGTGAACTCGACCCTTGCGCTCTCAGCAGGTAAGCCTTGATTGTGGGCAAAACACACTCGTTTTTGACACCATTCTTGATAGTTGGCCACTGTATCCACTCTACCACACTCATTATTGAGTTGTCTCCTTTCACTTTGATGTACACAAAGTTACAAACAGCAACAACTGAGGAAGTAACCTCAGTGTTTTCAAGTTTATTCTCCAGCTTATGCCCACATGTAAATAGAGCCTTGTTGTTTATGAAGTATGGCCTTTGCACACCATCTATACAGACATTTTAATTATGAAAGTTCCAAGTTTTAAGTGAGTAGAAAATATGTCTAATCAGGTGTATCTGTGCACTACATAATTTTCCCTTATACCTACAGTACTGTGATAAAGCTGAGTCACCCCTCATTTTGTTAACATTTTGCTTATAAGAAGCCAGACTTTCTTCTAAAGTTCAGTGGTTTTCACTTTCAAAGCTTTTCTTTGGACATGTTTTTTCACTCGTTTTGAGCCCATTCCTTATCTTATCATTTTAAGAGGAATGTTTTACTTTTTTGGTTAAGCCACTTGACCTTATATATTCAAGCACAGAAAAGTCCCCTGACTCGAAAGATGAACCAGTTCTCTGTCTACACATAACTTAGCAAAAACAATATATCCATGTATGTTAGCACATTTCCAATTTTTCCTAGGAAAAAATAAAGAAATGAGAGGTGACTCGCCACTTTTTCACAGTGCTGTATCCCAAAATGTAAAACCTTGTATTAGCAGGATAGTGTAATCACAGGTGCTATTAATTTGTTCTATACAAGAGTCACAACTTCTTTAAGATCTCATTTTATTTTCTCAAGCTGCTGAAACTTTTATCTATGTGTTAATTAGATCTCACGCTGATGGTTCTGGGAATAGCATGACAATCAAATGCAAGTCCCTAAAAACACACTGAGCGTTACTGCAGCTAGTCATCGCATCTCACCTCAAGTGAATGCAACTGACTGGAAACTAATGCAATCATCTGTGTATAGTGAAACCATCAGACCATTTCCTTCAAGCTTAGAACCACAAGGACTACCGTCATCCATCAACCATGCTTTATCCTCCTTAATAATGTCTGACAAGTATTCCCAGGAAGTGAAGTTTTTTAGGATGAACATCACATGCAGCTCACGTGATTGCAACATCTACACGATTATTAGATGATATGCATTTTTTTTTTCTTTTTAGTAGTCACTGTTAAACAGTGAATAATGTCAGAAATGTAGTTTCAGTACTGATGTTTACAATAAACCTTCTTGCAGTGGGCTCGTTTTTACTCTCGGATTACATTACTGATTCTCATCCTGCTGGTTCAGACGCGTCTAGGCGATGATAAATTTCCTTACACAGAGTCCCATTATCACATTTTTAATCCTAGTGAGTAATACTTCCTCAAGTTAAATGATGAATATTTACAGGCTATAGATGTCTTCTTATGTTTACTCATGTAAATGATCCTAAAAATAATCATCATGATCTGCCTTTATGCATGTGGGTTTCCACTACCAGAGGCACTGCTTTGTTTTACAGGGTCACAAGAGAGAACGAGAGGCACTATTTTATAAATCCAGAGAATAAAAGTAAACTCGGAGATAAGATAATAAAAATGGTATTAATATTTCTAAATCCTTTTGGAGTTACTTTTATTATCAGGGTAACTTTGACTCGCACTGATTATTGCAGTCATTATTCCTTCTTCTTCTATCTTCAGTCTGGCCTCAAGACATTGACAAGCTTTTTATACGATTCTCTAAAAAACAAGAGTATGTTTATAAATTTAGCATCTTGAATTTCAAAGAAAAGCCCTTCTATATGTTATTTATATGCTATATATGCTCATCATTATACTGTCTCAGAGGAATTCCAATGTTTGGATCTTGTGCTCCTGACAAGTATTATTTTTAATTTAAGGGATTTGCCTTTAACTCATTTAATTCAACAGTTTTTTGCACATTGTCAAACTTGAGTGAATTGGACCGAAAACCTACCTCCCATGAGATGACCAGTTCATGTCTGCGGCCATTTCCTCCGCTAACGTTTGATGGTGCCACTGATGGGACTGTAAAAACAGAGAGGTTAACACTGACATAACACTACAAAATCTCTTTAAAAAAAACAAAACTATAGTCAAAGCATCAGAAAACAGCAAAAACTACCTTTTTGGTGGCTGTGCCTTCACTGAAACATCTGTCAATCAAAGTGAAAGCTATTGTAGGTTTCCAGTGCTGTGTTTTGAACTGGAACCTATTTGTTGACATTTAGATCACGTATTGTAACTTTGGGATGGATTACTACAACTGTGTGTAGATACAGCAATTAGTCTGTTAATTACGCTGAAGAGATGGGACAGATTAAATAAGCCACTTTGAAATGACCACTGACCTTTATAATTATTGCATTTTGTAGACGGAAAATGAGCAGTTAGTGAAGCAGCACAGTGAATTTTTGCTCAGCGTAAATGCTATATTCTGCTGTGTTGTTGCCTCGGGGCTTTAAAAGCCTGGCTGCTTTTACAGACACACTAGACTTGTTGAAATTCACATAAGCAGCTTACTTTCAACGTCCTCCCCAATTAAAATAGAGTACATAAACAGTGGGAATACAACATGGTTCTGAAGTGGCATATGGGGGCAACAGCTAAGCTCTCTAACAGCAATAAGTTATCAACTGGATTTTGAACTGACTATAATAAATATAATTGTGCTCTTACAGCTGATGTCTGTCAAAATCTGTATTACCTGCTTCTTTAGTTCTAACTCCTCTCGAAGGTGCACTAGGATCTCCGGTCCCAATTGCATTGGTGGCCACCACTCTAAATTCATATTCCACCCAGGGGTTGAGCTCCACAGCCATGGCTGACTCCATGTCTCCTGTCACTGGCTCTGGGTCTGCACGCAAGAGTATTTCCTGTGTGTTTATTTATTCAGAACAAGCACCACGCTGCAGCTATAGCACTTCAGTTTTCCTTATGTACAGTATATAATAGGTAAGTACCCTAAGTGCCAGCTTAGCGTTTTAAAGGTGTTTGCAGAAAGCACATTGAATAAATCAGTAAGGTATCATATACCTTTTATAAAAAATCCTCTCCAAAGAATAGTATAGCTTGCAATAAACAGAAATAAAATGCAACCAGGAGAGGCCAGAGGTTTTTTTTATGGCCAAACAATCAAAGGTTTTGACGTCAATCATGCAACTAAGCAGGTGTTTCAATGTGAAAAGCCACTGAAACAGGCAAGAAGTGGCACAGATCTGGAAAAGCAACACAGCCTGGATCGTGGCCTACAGACATGTTTTTTTTTTTTTTACGAAGCCTGATGACAAAGTCTACATATGACAACATACCGTGCATAACATGTCTTAAAACTTAATTTTCCCTAATCCTGTCAAAATGTACGATGACATGACAAAAGGTCACAATTTATCTGAGTGTTAGGAGATTTTAACTTGCCTTTCAGTTAAAAGCTAGTGTGAACTGAGGCAACAAAAGAAAATGTACAATTGTCTTTGTTCTTATGGACTGTACAACTTATTTATCATCCTCACAGATTCACTGTGACTTGTTACATTTTCACACCAGGTGGTGACGTTACACAATTTGCTTTAAAGGTGATCCATGGCATTTTGATGCATGAACAACAGCTGAAAATGTTACACAGAGTGAAGGTGATTTCAACCAATTTTTCCAGTTTCAGCAGAACAAACCAATGCAATTAAATTACATCCTCAGACTAAAGAAAAAAAAATCTGATTTTATGAATGTATTTAGAATAGAATTACAAGGAGATAATGCAACTAATCTAGTTTCTTCAGCACTGCCATAATGAAGCGTTGTCAATATTGATCCTGCAATAACAAACAAACATTGACTGAAAGCATATCCATGTCACAAATGAACCAGAGGTCTCTAAAGCAGTGGAGCTTACACTCTTATCATTCACAGCGGCTCACAATGAGATCACTCTGTCAAGCAGGCTGCTCTCCAAACATGAGCTGATAACTCTGTTTGTAAGGAGTAGGAGCTAAAAACCCAATCCCCTTCGTGCTAATCTTAACAAGTTCAACACTGACAATATATCAGAGAGACCTAATTGTGCTTTATCAAATTAAATGTAGTTGAACAGACATGATGTGAGAGGAGGGTATACAAAGTATGATTTATATATCTGTGGGGATGAATCATTATCACACCTTAAACTCTGCTATAATTATCACACGCCATATTAAGATGGATTACACACGATGCTTAGCAAGCCTTCATCCTTTAATGCTAAGTAATAGTAATTGATGGCTATTCCATGTAGTTACAGAAGAAAAGGATTCCTTTCTAAGCAGTGAAAGAGCATTTTTTACTAAACGAACATAGATCGGTCTTATAATTCAAGCCCAAAAGGTTAATTTCCTACTTACTGCTGACATGACACTGACTAAAATTCACACCAGTGACATTTGATATGTGCTCAAATTACTTTCTGCTAAGCACCTCTGAACAATAGCCGAATTCAACTAGAAAATGACAGAAAACTGTGTTTCATGTTCTTTATTAAGACCAACTAGTTGTCGCACTACAGCACCAGCCTCAAAGACCGAAACATTGGGCGCGTCGGCCACAACTCCTCCTTCGCTTAGTGTCTGCAGCAAGATGAAGTGACTCTTGCTCAACACTCACAAGGTAAGGAGCAAAATCAAGTTACCCTTTTGAGAACAGTGGTATGAGTGCATGAGGGAAGAAAGAGGATAATATTATGTTGCATTAGTTAAAAGGCTTCTTATTTATATCTGTACTACTAATGTTAGTATTTACTTGGTCAGAGAGTATTTTTTTAATGCCATAAGTGACTCAAATCCCGGAAATGGTATTATGACAGAAACTGCTGTTTCTTGGTCAGTTTCAAAAATTTGTCAATTCCAACAGACTCTCATTTTAACTTGAACTTTTTAAATATCTTCTTGTGTTTTGTTTAATTGTACTATTATACATGACAAGAGCATTTTTAAAGCCTTTTAAAAAAAAAAAATCACAAAAAATTAGAATATTTACAGTTAGCTAAAGATGCACTTGCTAACCAGGTTATCTAAAAACAAAATAGAGGTTTCTGGCACAAATTCAATAACTTTAAAGGTGCAAGGAGAAAAGCACTAAGTCTGAAGAGATAAAACTTGAACACCACTCTTAATATATAGAACAGCATTCTAAAGTCTACAAGCCAAAATGCATCAATTAAATAATAAAGTTGCTAGACATATTATAAGTGCTTCTGGAGATTTAATCTCTGCTAATTCTTCTCCTAATAATGACACACCAAACCATTCAAGTCAATGCAGGTACTGGACTAATTAAGAGGTAACGTCATATTAACTACACTGTATTGACAGTGAGCAGTCATACGCAGTTTTAAAGGTAAGTTCATCCGCATATTCATGACTAACATGGACAAGCAGATAAACTAGAACTAAAATATAGACGAGAGAAAGTTGGACTGCCCTGGAGTGACTTCATTCTCTGTTGGCCATATCCTTCATTCAAACATTTGAATGAATGAAACAGTGAATACCATCAATTTGCTCCTTATTTATCCTATCCTATCTTTTCCTATCCTACTCCTACTGTTAAAAATCTCACCTGTAGAAACCAATGTTTACATGGAGCAGAGAGCAGTGTTTTCATAGTTTGTTCTAAAGCAACCGTTTAAGATGAGGAATTCAAACTTTTAGGATGACATTCATAATGCTGCATTACTATAAGAAAGAGAAAATTGCCAAAGAAAATTGTGTTTGTTTCTTTTGAAAACAGTAACCTTGATCTAGTTGGATTGATTCTCTATCTTGGTATAGAACTTTGGGCAGGATTACGACCTTTGTATATATCCTCACATTAACCTCCCAGATCTACAGGCTGCAATTTGCTCCTTATTGATTACCTGTTTTGACAGTTTGCCAACCTAATGAAAATGGGCTCCGGGCCTGTATATTATAAGTGCTGATAGGGCTGTGGTTGTCGACGCCACGTGTCCATGACAGAGTGGCTGTGGTGTCTGTGATCTCCTCCACTATCACCACTCCAGGTGGTCCGGGGGGGCCTGGTGGAAGAAAAAGGAGACACAGATTAAACATGTTTGAAAGTTTGAAAGAAAAATGCTTCTGAAATGGCCACGCAAAAAAGGAAAAAACAAAAAATCAATCATCAATCTTTGCTGCTGTTTGAATCAATTTTTAAGCTGGCCCATTGTGATGTTTTCATTATGGGCTGTTACAATTAAATACACTAATGGATGCAACTGCGGAAGCATTAGGAGGGAAATGCAGCTGTGCGCGTATGGTGACAAAACCAGCTCCCTGTTGTAATCTTTACACAAACAGACACCAGACAAGAACATAAAATACTAAACTGACTAAAGTGAAGCAGGATGCAGGTTGACACAGATTCATTGCCAAGGATTTCATGCTGATTAAGGTATAGTGGCGCTTTCTTTTTAGGATTTTTGGAGGGAATTTGCTAGTGGTAGTCTTCCTCTGTTTTAATACAGCTGAACATATGTTTACCTAAGTCTTCAGAGGTAAATGTATACGGCAACTAAAGCAAACATCTAAGGACTCTAGAGGGAACAGCTGTAAATGAAAAAGCGGGCAGGTGGCGCGCTCAGTGAAAATCAATCTACTGTGTCCCCCCCCAAAAGTGCCCATGAGAAAGCTACACTGCAAGGGCCATTTTTTTGCACTTTGGGATCCAAATAATTACTGTCAAAGGCGTCTATCTGGAATGTTTTCCCAGTGTTTTGGCAGCGAATGAGTTGATTCCTATTAGCTATAGCTAGTTAGCAGCTTAAGCTTTGACAGGTAGGAGACAACGTACGGTTTATTTTATGTCCTTTCTTATTGATAGTATACGGTATTTAAATGTTGTATCTGTTACAAAAAATAATTATGGGCAATTTGTGAAAGTCGCAGATGATGCATATGCTTAAAATAACAATTTGAATTGCAGATGTTTTGTATCTCAGAAACAAAGATATTTTCATTATATATATAAAAATGATGCATGCAAATAACTGCATCAACTCACAATTAATGTGAAAGATACATGCTGGTCATTGCCAGTGAGAAATGCCATCCTTTCTGCAGATGTGCAGTTGACAAGACAAATATCCACCTATAATGATGTCCGGGGGATCCATTAGTGCTTCTCTACCATGTTTTATATTTTTTGTTATTAACTAATGCATTTCTTTTTGTTTTGTCAGCGGTAATGAAAACATATTAAACTGTGTCTCATAACTAGGGGTGCATATTAAATCACATATTTTACATACTCTGCTAATAATAGCACAAATAATTATTCATTTCCAGGGAGCTGTGTTGCAAATCACACACCCCTTTTTCATCCCAAGTTACCTGTCTGATTGTTCACAACAGGTTTTCTAATAAAAGTGAAAAAACTCACAATGTCAAATCCAAAAAAAAAAAAAAAAGAGAAGTAAAACAACGACAAACAAAACTTTTTTTTGTTTTACTGGGTTTTAGTGGAGTTTCTGTTAATAGTTCCTCTCCCTTAAAGAGCAACTTTCTTTCAAACTAACTCCCCTCTGATTGGCTGGTTGTCAAAAATGTAAGGTTCACACAACTAGTATGGGTTACTGCTATATGCCTGAGATGACCATATTAATGACAAAGCATCCATACTCAGTGACATCTTTACATATAAAAGTAGTAATATTGTTTTTAGCTGAAGGTTAAAAGGATGACTTCATTATTTGAAATTGTGACTATTTAATATGAGCATCAACCATTGTAATTGTTATATATGAGAGAAAATGAAACACATTAGAGGTTTACTTTAAACCCCAACACTAACAGTTTGAGTCTACCCTCACAACAGCATTCCAGTGACTGTCACCAACCAATGATATTAAAGTATTGCCCAGTTATAACACAGACAATCAACAGGCAAAGCTAAACTTGACATAGATTTGCTTTCTTTATAAATATTCCTGCAATCTCACATGAAAACTCCTCAGGCAATGAGGCTTAAATAGTGTCACTCATAAAATGATGATTAGCCTGACAATGTGTTAATGTGTCATTACAACAGTCAAAAAAACAAAAAGCCCAGAACTTGCATGGGCAATTTTCAGCAACAATAAAAAAATAACCAAAGCATTTGATCACTAGACGTTTCAGTCAATCTATTTAACAGCACATAGCAAACCTGTTCATGCAGATACAACATCTGTTGAGGACATTCACCATAATAATGTAAAATTAGTAGAAATGATCAAAAAGGGGCAATAATGTGGAAGTAGTCTTGGTGCAATTGTCCCCAGCAGGAGCAAATCTCTAATGATCACTGTAATTAACCAACTTCCCAGATGAGCTGCACTTGTAACAAATTGGGCTAATTTAATAGATTCCCAGAAATTGTTAACATTATTTCAGTGAATTACTAACAGCTTTAAAGCACTGGCTCACAAAATTTGAAAGTCTGTCTTGGGCCCACATGTGCCCATATGTTCACCGAGATAGTTTTTGATTGTGTCAATGTTCCTGTTCACCTAAAAGCTAGCCAAGTGGCACGGTGACTTGGACTAAATTCTCCAAGAGTGTGCAGTACGTTAATTCTGTACTGCAGTTGTGGATTAGTTCAAGAGAAGCAGTAAGTCACCACCAATAAAGAGCGCGCAAGAAGTCACAGTGTACTGCCAGATAACAAGCTTACCTCGCACAAGAAGTTCTGCCTCTGCAAATACAGTGTCAGCACTGGTCTGGGCTCTGCACCCGTACTTCCCAGCATGCTTCAACAAAATGTTCCTAATCATCAGATCCACTGTTGAAGACTGCTGCAATTGGGAAAGGAAAGCATTAAAAAGTTAGGTATTAGGCAAGCCTAAATGTGCTCGACACAAAAAGTGTGATTCCTTTACATCTTGTAGAGGCTCATGTGGCTTGAAAAATTCCTGTTTAATTCAGGTGCTCGCTTGGTGCTACATTCTTCAGCTACCCGTATTTTCTCTCTGCTGAAATGAGAAATGCCTAAGGCAAGACTGGGAATAATTCAAAGTCTACAGGCAGCTGTTTAGCAGGAAACCTGATTAAAATTACAAACCATGCATCAGCCAGGCTTCTGTTGTGCCTGTAAAGAATTGTCACTGCAAATACTTCCTCCCTAGAGGACAGGTTGTAGCAGAGGACATATCAGGGCAGATGTGATTTTAACATCCTCTGTTGATAAAGGAATAGTGACATAAACAGGACTCCCTGCTAGTAGCTTGCTGATTTGTTTTCAACTTTAACATTTTGTGGTTGGTCACAATTATGGTGACCAATTATTTTTTTGCAGACAGGAAAAAAAGCACCTCTGAAAAAACACAAAACTAAATTAAGTTGTATAAAAATGTTGCACCTTGAGGCAGAAAATTATATATTGATCTACTGATGATCAATTGATCTGCTGGTCCTAAACAAACAAGTGAAATATAGAGGTCAGAAGCGGTCCAGCAAAAATAACAAAGATAAATAGGAAGAAGGTGAAGAGACAAGGTTAGGGAAACAGTCCTGTAGCTGGAGGAAGGCAAAGGTTAAATTTCTTTCTGTGTATATTCTGCTTTTGCTGGTACAATGCATATAATGGATCATTGATCCTGTATACCCTGGTCAATTCTAGAGGATAAAAGTCAAAGAGAAGATACTGCGCTATATTAATTCTGGATGGGAATAACTACCGTGTACTTGTTGTGAACAGAATTTTAGACTTTGCCATAACCAATCCAAGCTTGTCAGCTTTGAAGAAAAGCTGACAATAGCCTTACCTCTCGTACTAAATCACTGGTGACCCTGATAAACCTTCAAAGCCGAGCCAGTATGAGTCAGTGTCTCATTTTGACATTTCACAGGTGAAAATCAAAATAAAAGGACTGTCTTTGATATACATAAACGGGTTAGTTATTGACTCGCTTTGATGATACCCCAAGGCTGTCTGACCTTTGGCGGACCTGATTCTTTTTCAGGTGTAACAAGTGTTCGGTTCAGTAAGAATATCGGTAGGAAAATTAACTTAAATAGGTTGGTCCACAGGCTCAATGAATGTGGTAAAAAAATAGAACAAATTAAACAAAAGGAAAAAAAGCCTTCTGTTTACACAGAACATATGGATACTTATGCAGATAATTACATAGACAGAGACAAACTGTTAGATAGGAACAAAAACAAATATGTTAAAATTGCTGTTAAAAGTACTATTGCTCTTACTCGGGCTCTTACTGTTTGGATGTACTCAAAGTGGCCACCGTCATACTGAAAGTTGATTGGTTTCTGGTTGAAGAACCACTGGAAAGCCACATCCAGTGACGTGTCATGTGTCGCCTTGCAGCTCAGCACCACACTCTCCCCGACAGTCACCTCCACTCTGCTCGGGCTAAGCACCACACGCATGGCCTCTGAAAGCACAAAGCTGCTGCACTGTCACCTCAGGCTAACGGAAGGCAGTGCATTTAACTGTGACATCAGAGGCAGAGGAATCACAGGAACCCAGGCCTAACCTGGGCAAAAATGCTCACCTTTGTCAGATAAATATCCTGGTTAGCTCTGTTCTAAACTGTGCGCAGTGCAGCTATGAGACATACTATTACACTGCTAGAGTGTGTCCTTGTAATATGATTCTTGAATGTGAGAGGCCTTCTTCATGGCTGAGCAAGCACAATAAATTCCCTGGCACCCGAGCAAAGGTGGGGAGGAAAAAATGACATTGGGGACTGTTTACTGGTGGCCGACTTGTGCTAATTTGGCAGAAAATAAAGGCCTTCAGGGCATCACTTACCTTTTACCCACAGTATGGCAGTCATCTCTGCCGAGCCCAACTGATTCTCTGCCCGGCACACATAGTTCCCCTCATCCGCTCGGCTGGAGTTGACAATTTTCAGAGTGTTGTTCCGTAACAGCATAATCCTGTAAGAAAGGACACAAAAATCAATACTGGTATGAGAAGCAAATTCACATTCAAACAACAAGTTCAAGCATGAGGTTATATGTTTTGGGGTTGTTTGGGTTACAAAAACAGTAAAATTCACTATGGGTAAGAGCATATGTAATCTCATGAGATATGCTTGATATACTAACTACTAGAAGTTAGTACCACTGGATCCAACATCTCAAAGTTGTTTATATAACTCGATTTCAACAAATTATGAAGATAAACACATGAAATAAAGATTAATCATAGTAAAAATGTGCAAATGAATTTGATTTTTTGATACCACTAAATAGCTCTACCATGCACAGGATTAAAGGGAAATGCTTTTAAAGATAATGAGGACAAGGTTTTGATGTCAAGAACACAGAAAGTTATTTCTCTGACTTTCAATTTCACTACAATGCTTCACTATATTTAATCTTTAAAAGAACACAATGAGCTGCAATTTATTCTAATTGTAGAATAATTTAAAAGTCACTGATGAAACATTTCAGTACAAAATCTGCAGAGAACACTACACAAGTGAAATAATAAGAATAGATGACAGGATTCTTTGTTAGGTATACATAAATAGTGCATTCATCTTACAGACTGCTCATGGTAGCGCCAGAGAAACCTTAAAAGTTCATTTAATGCATCTAAAGCAAAAACTGTCAAATGCAGATGTACATGTCACCAAGCTGCCCTCCTTAAATACACACCTGAGACACAAAAAGAAACAGGCACAGCGGCATTCAGAAGCTTTCCCTTCTCCAGCTGAAGGACAATAGTAATTAGGTTTCAACATTTCGCTCTGAATTGTAAATAACAGCTGGAAATGAAGTGGTTGGCATAAGATAGTTGTGGCTGTAACTATATACAACAAGCCTGAAAGCAGGTGTGTGAGCAGATGGCTATAGAGCAGGAATCATGTTAAACTATGGTATTGTGACCATGTTGTGATCATTTCATGCTCCTCTCTAGGGCAAACCGTTTCCTTTGCGATGTTTTTATTATGTCTAATTTTAAATGAGGTGGTTTTTAATACTTTAAAAAGTATTGCTAGTTTTGTTTTTTTCAAATTCTTGCCTTTGAGGCAAGATATATAAAAGTGTATGAACTCACGCCATTGGCAACTGAGGCGCATCCACATACTTTTTCTTTTTAATTAGAAAATTAATTTCACTCGTCAAAAATAACAAGGGGGTGTGAAGTTTTCCGGTCTTTTGCCGTAATTTCATTCACATTATTTGGCATTCACGTTTACAACACTAAGCACTTTCATCATGGGCAAGGTGATTAAAATTGGCAAGGGGATCTTCATGAGGGCGTGACTAAAAATCTTGCCACACATACACAATTCTGTGGCAATCTGCAGCCAGGAGACATTTTTCAAATTAGCGGAAAAAAATTTACATCTGACAAGGACACTGAGGCAGAAAGGACAAGATAGGGAATGCTGCGTAAACTGAATGTGTGATGTAAACATACGAAGATCACAGTAAATCTATAGCATTTGAAAACTTTTTTATTTCATCTAAAGAAAGATGTCTGAAGTGAAATAAAACAGATTGCAACAATATACAAATTTACATATGAAATTAGTAACATTTTTAAATTATTTGTGGAAAACATTTTGCAATAATAAAAAATGGTTAAATTATGCTCTTCCTGATTGGCTCTCAAACAAAGTGTTTGTAGATTTCAAATGAGTCTGCCATGTACTTTCAAACTAATAGGATTAATACTTTCTATTTAAGAGACAAAAGCCCTGAACATTAGTGGAAATCCATGTTAATTACAAACCTTCATTAAGTCAGCACAGCTGTCAATGCCAGATAAACGTGACGCTCGATTCCTCCCGGTCTTTCATGAATAGGACGTCTCTACACCCATGAACTCTTTACTATTGGTAATGGCAGAAAATCCTTACAGGAGTCACTCTGACCAAGACCTGCAAACGCATATCTCCTCTTCTTTATTTTGGATTTTTCAGATAGAAATCGTCCTCTCACAAGGTTGATCTCCATTTGAACAGCGCCTCCCCCAAACACACAATTACCCGCTTAACCTACTATAACAACCTTAAGTTGCAACGCATAGGATGTCAAATTGTAATTGGATTTGAGTCTGCGATTATCAAAACACTAAATATCTTAAGAGAAAATCTATAAGAAAATTTGAAACTGATTGTAGAGCTTGTAAAGAAAAAAACAACAACATCTAACAAATATAACGATCGCAATTTATATTGAATAATATATTACTAGGAGGGGAGAGATTAACAGTTTCAGACAGTTTATTTGAAGTTAGATATTAAACAAGATTAGGGTGTTTAAACAGTTGTGTTGTGACATGAAAAACATATCTGCAAAGGTTTGACAAAAACCTTAAAGCAGAGTCATTAATCACGACACATCCATCAGTTGCAAGAAAAATGTCGAAAAGAACCCTATGAAGACTATTTTAAATTTAATAGCAAATGAAATAAATAGCACAAACTTCCACTAACCTCTGAAATGATCCTGATAAACTAATCCCTGAATATTCTTCCACCTGTTAGAGAAAGGAAGATTTGTCCCTGCCTGTTTGAAGGAGCCACATACTGAGGATCTGATTATCAACTGGCTGTCCTTGCTGTGAGGCTGTTCAACAGACTGCTGAATCTTGGCCGATAAACAAAGGTTTCATTCTCTCACTCAAAACTTGAGATGCTCAGCCATGACTGATAATTTCAGCGGCGTCGCTCAGTTTGATTGATAGACCCGCGCCTTGCTCAGCCTCCTCTTGGTGCAATGGAGAGATGTTTCTCATAAAAGATGATGCATCAAACTGCATGTGAATTCCAAATGCAATTGTGTGGTCTAAATTGTCAGCATCTTTGAGAAGGAGGTGGGGTTGAGTATGAGTCTCCAGAGCTTTGCCAGTACCTAAGGTGTTTTATTTTAGCAGTGACACTTTATTTCAGTTACAGTAATGAAACTGTGATGTGTTACAACAAGACATGTAGACAATTCCTCAAGGGCCTGAGCTCCAATGATAACAGTGGAATTTATGCCATAAAACTAGGATGAATAACAATATAAAGATATCGAGGGAGACAAACTTTTCATGACTGCATACATATTTTACAGAGCAATTAACTTTCTCTCATAATATTTTATTCTCTAAACTGTACAGATGAACTAAAAATCGGATTCTATTACAAAAAAGAGCTGCGGCACTGTAAATCTACGACTAGTCAAAGAAAATGTATGCTGCCTCTCCCAGTGATAAAAGTGGAAATGAATCCTTTGTCAAGTCTAAAAGATTTCTTTCCAAACACTGAAACAATTCTAACAACATATTATTATACAGGATGCTTTACTTAAGGTAGATTATGTGTTTTACATGTTTCTCCTAGTTTTTACACAAACACTTGTACTAGTACATAATCTTAGGAGTTGTGATGATATATTTTTTAAAAGTAAAAATTATAATTAACAGTAGAGATCTACCCTACTGTTAGACAGGCCTGTAATATTAAGTCACTGTACACAGTGCACACATGACGTGTATCTACAGTGGTTTTTGAAAACAACCATATTGCATCATACACGGTTTTGCTCTGGATATATGTGCATTTCTAAGTTTAATATGATGACACACACACACACACACATTGCACACTCAAACATCCTAAGCACAACTATAAGCTCTGAGGTTCTTGCAAGTTGCATGCAAAGGGATAAATGAACAAAAACAATTTAAAAAAATCCATGCATTCCAATAAACAAGATCAAAATAAGATATCCAGTATGTTAACAGTTACTTTCATTTAAGAGTGAAACGCTGAATGTTTGTACCTTTTATTTGGTATTATCCTCCGGTCTCCTCTCTTCCATGTTATTCGTGGTTTCGGTGATGCCTTTGGTTTGCAATCTAATGACACATCTTTTCCAAGTGTGGCTATGACCCGTATTGGATTGGGGACAAAGACGGGTGCTGATGCTGTGTAAGACAAACAAGATGTGCATATTACTTTACATGATTTATACAGTATATCGACATATTTCTTTAATCAAGATTTACTACTTTAAGTGCTTATTTTTAAGGGACATTTGATCATGGATGTAGCTTTAAAACAATCTATGAATCAAATGACTTCCAAAAAAATGCAGTATTACCACCTTCTACCAAAATGTAAGCCCCCACTTACAGCAAAATTCCACACAAGCTAGTTGAACAATGTGTTCAGTGGAAATTTGGATTCTTGTTTTATTTTATTTCATCTGAAAATGTTTTCAAATTCACCTGCTTACTTAAAAATAAAACTAAATAAACAAAACCAAACAAAAAACAATATACCTGATGCTTATTGCTGTTTTAATCACTGTGTGATTGCTAAAACTTAAAAAAATTAAAAGCATAATGCATGTTCTGACTTTTCAGCTGTGGCATTTCAAAGTAATTATGTTAAAAATGCTAGAGGGTTCAGACTGGCACATCATGACTCAAAACCCTGTGTTAATCGAAATTTATTGCAAATAACTACAATTTTCATAACAAGTACTACAAGGAGAGCTTTTATGCATACATGTATTCTTTTATTTACTGTGAAATGAGCCACTTTGGCTTGGTCCAAATCTACTATCAGTAAATAAATACACATTGCATTTAACACACACACACACACACACACACACACACACACACACACACACACACACACACACACACACACACACACACTTGTTCTCCTCCTTTGTTAGG
>VUQG01021048.1:9439-31158 GCA_015106755.1 Etia nguti | reverse complement strand
GTGGACAGGTGTGCTTCATACACACTGAAATTAGGAGTATTCATAATTGACTGAATGATACCAGTCTGTGGAAGCCAGAATTCTGGCTGGTTTGTAGCAGATCAAATACTTTTTCATGTTACATGTTTTTTTCTGGATTTCGGTTCATATTATGTCAGTCTCCATTAAACTACCATAAAAATTAGAGACTGTTCATTTTATTGATGAACAAACTCGCTCATTTAATTGAGCATGTTTATAAATTCAGCAGGGGATTGAATAATTAGTTCCATCACTATGCTGTATAATTTCTATCAACATCTTGAGGTAAAAGAGAACTTGTCAGTGATCTTTCATTTGCACATAAATAATGAAAACCTATGATAGTAATTTAATGTTCTGCTCTACATATCAAACAATGACCCTTTGACCACCTATGATAGATGTGTGTCACTTGTTACAGTAAATATATGTATAATAGACACAAGACATTAGAGGAAAGGAACATTATTCAAATGAGGTTATTACAAGACCAGGGTATTTAAAAAAAAAAAAATTGGTATTCAAGCAACCACTATCAACGCCTGTTTATTCATGTATTCCCCTAAAGATCCCTTTGATAGATTACCTGCACATGCAGAGAGAGAATGTCATCCTGTGTATATGCACAGTATCAGTAATGACTGTATGACTAGATTTGACAGTTCTGTGAAAGATAGAAAAGTGACACCATACAAAGCTCCACTGAACCCATCAATCATTTAGTCAAGACGGAAATATTACATCCTTGAGCTGCAATGGACTCAAATTAGGATTCATATCCTGTTTTATTAAACAAATGTTTCTTTTTCATTTTGGACAGAACCTTCGTGTGATGTTCCGGATTTGTGAATAGGAATAGTTAATAATTTCCAGAAAGAACATGTTAGAGTTACCAAAACTCCAGATTTCTGAACATGAGCATCGTATACTGTATCTTTACTAGCAAGAGTTACAAAGACTTAATCAGTATTCATGAATATGCCATTGAGTTGCTGTGATGCACTTCATTGTATGTTATTGATGGACAATTTTCTGGAGACCTTTGTTCCAACTAAACTGTTGACAAGTCAGATAACAAAGGAAATCTATAGAGACTGTGAGAGAGGTTGGAAGATGGGGGTAAAACTTCCTGAGTCTATGGAAGGATTTCTCTTTGGAGACTGAATAATAAGCACTGGGCCTGCACATGTTTGCTGGACTGGGAGGGAACAGGTTCATTCATTGTATGAATGAGAAAGTCTTCCTGTCAGCGTCTTCCTGAAGCTGTAGACAAGTAGACAGTAGACTCTGACACCCTGGTGATTGTGGTCTGTTTCATCAAACTGTATAAAGTAAGCATTTCATACCCTAACATTTTTAACGAGTCACACACTGGAGTTTATGTGAGGTGTTATCGTTTTCAATTGAAGAATGTACCTAAAGGCAAGCTCTGCAGATTACATCTTAATTAGCATTCCACACAACTGATGTGCCCTCACCTGGACTTGTTCCATAATAAAGGTGCAAAATTAAATCTAATACCAAAATATACTAAAGAACTTGATTCCTTCACATCATTAAGATGTAGATAATGCCTTACGATTTAGCTAATTTGCTAACTCTCAATTTCTTTAAAAAAAAAGAAAAAAAGAATAAATTCAAAGCCATTTTAAAAGAAGTATCCAAACGAAAGACAAAGGTGTATTTATTAACGTTTGTATCGGAGCACAAACATTAACAACAGCAAAGAGAGTATAAAATGTGCTGTGTTAAGAGGTACAGTTTCATGCTGACAAAGTGGTCAGCTTTAACTGCAGGGCTTCAAGAGCTTGATTCCCTCTGGGATCACTGAAACTAAAAAGTATATCCAATACTCTAAAGCAATTTGGATGAAACCTTCTAACACATGCTACATATTATATTTTAAGTGGAAATGAGTGGGTTGAATGTGTAACCCATCGAATGTACAAGGCTTTTTGAACTACAATGAACTTCATACTCCAGTAACCCTTGAAATAAAAGCAGCTAACAGAATTGCACTTTCCAGAGTTACTTATAGATGATCCTGTGAAGGCAGAATTTCAAACTGAGAATCTGTGGTTCTGGCATTTTTAATTATCAATCCATCTAATTTACAATCATCCAAAGTTTGGTCACAGCAATAACAGGCTAAGCATTGTTTTTACATGTTCTTCTCTCTAGCAACACTTTCCAGTACCTCCCAGGGGATCCTTAGGTGTTCTAGAGCCAGATGAGATGTATAATCTATCAGTGGGTTCTGGGTTAATCACGGGATCTCTTCCCAGCTGGGTGTGCCCAGAACACCTCTGTAGGAAAGCACCCTAACTAGGTGCCTGAACTACCCAGCTCTCCTTTTGACACGGAGGCTTTAATCCAAGCTTCTTCTGGATGTCTGAGCTCTTCACCATATCTCTAAAGTTCAGCACAGCCATCCTACGGAGGAATCTTATCTGGCTGTTTGCTTTTCTGAACGTATTTTTCCGGCCATTACCCAGATTTTGTCATCAAAGGTAAGGGTTGAAACAAAGATGGACTGGTAAACTGAAAGCCTTGCCTTTCATCTCAACTCTCTCCTCAGCACAACAGTCCTATTGCTACTGCTGCACTAATCTGCCGGTCCACCTTCCCATCACGCTTTACTACGATCCAAAGACCTCCCTCAGTCCGCAGTGTTCTGGCAGAGAGCCTCAGACAGGCCTCAGACTTGTCAGGGAGGCAAAATTATAATTAGTACATCATAGCCTATAAATGGATAAAAACTTCCATAAGGCCAAATATTTATGAGTGGAGCTTGAAACCAAAAATGTCTTTTTAATTAGTTAGATTTTTACTTTATCTAAATTTCTGCTTTTAAAAATACCTTTGAAATTATTTTTCAAAGGCTCTTTCAAAGTCACTGGACTCTGGGATTACTGAATAACTGTGTTCACATCAAAATGTAATATGTATTTTGCTTATTATTTCTAGTCTGTAATTTATCTTTTTTATGGATGAAGGAACTCAGGAACCACAGTGATTACTAACTCTACATGGTGCAGTTAAAACAATCTTGAATAATTCCTACAGACATCACTAAAATAGCTTACGATGTGAACACAGTTCAAATTTACCTCAAGTTAAGAGCAGTATTCATATTGTTTTTGTTTTCATTGTCTCGTTGTTCTCTTCGCCCTTCAGACAATCACATCAAGGAGCTTTGGCATTCACACAAAGAGCTTTTCTGCCCTGTACTAGATAGCAGTGCCATCATACATATTGATCAACAGGAGTACAAAACCCATTTTAACTTCATTTTCAGTGCTATATAAAGACTGGCATTTCTTAATGGGGTGCATTGATAAATCATTCATCTCTGCGTAAAAGGGTAAGTCACTGGGATCACTGTCTGACTGAAAGCTATCATGCACAAATTACTTCATTGAGGGAGGCACAGGGCAAGAATTCAAGCTGTTTGGCTGTTCAGCGGGTTTCCTATCAAGCAAAGCAGGCTGTTCAGAAACTCCTGCTTTGCTTGATAGGAAAAGCCAAGGGGAGTGGGATTATAATGCAGTGTCTATATATTTAGAAAATGACTGACCATAATGTGGATAATTAAATGAAATCAAAGTAAACAATTATGAGGCCCTTAGTCATCCGCAGATTAGAGACTGTTTGCACTTAAGATGGGAATGAATAATTTATACTGCATAAATACTAAATAAAATAGAGCAGGGATGATAAATTATTACCAAAATTATTTTGTGTCATATAAAACACCACTGCAATGGTTTTGCAGTCTTACTGATCTGACTGATTTCACTAATAAAGTTCCTCTTTTCGTCATCTAGCCTACCCGTGCTTAGAGGTAGTCTTTCCCAATTTCAGAACTTTGACAAAGAAAATAAATATTTCAAAAGGCAATATTGAAGCCACTAGCAGTAACTTTAGTAACTGTGGAGAGTGGTTTGGATTTAGTCTCTGTGGAATAAAGAGTTCCCTCCTGGCAGACAACTATTACCAATTTCACTTTTTTTTCCCTCCAAACACATAACCTTGGCTTTCTACATTCATAACAGACCCTGAAAGCACCCAGGAAACACAGCTACATTAGGGCTCTCAATTATAAGAACACATGGGTCCCTAGGGCTGAATTCCCCATTCAGTCTGCCCCCCACCATGCACTAACATGCCTTCTAACAGCCAAGCTACGATGCAGCACTTCTCTACACTCACTTAACATACTGCCTGAAGACAAGATATGCCTGCTTCCCATTCAGGTAATGGAATAATGTAATTTAAGGAAGAAAGAAAAAAAAAACACAGGCAGGATTATCTAAAGGATCTCTCAGCAACAGAGCAGCGATAGGCTGTACTTTACTGTTCCTGGTGATTAATATGATAGTGCTGTAATAAACAACTACCAATATTTGCGCAATATGTCCTTGTTTACTTACTTCCCTAGAGCGAAGCACTCCAGTCTGACAGTGACTCCTTTGGCAACCAGAACAGATGTAGGGAAATGCACTTCAATTTTGGGCTCATATTCACCCATGACACCTGAAAAGGGTTAAGAAAGAGAAATTGTACACATTAGAACCAGGTATTGCAAATGCTGGTTGGTCTCCAGTTTGCTATATTCCCTTGTCTTCTTGCAGTGTGGACACAGGGACAGACTGCAGTGATTTAAAAATATGATGTTATGATGATTCGTTCAACATTGTTGCCCATATGCAGACAAGCAAAGAAATAAAAATAATTTAGGCGCCTATTTCCTATTTCACCAGCAATTTTTTCAAAATAAGAGTAACAACTGAAGGATAAAATTATATGCTATAAATGTATTCTTCCTAGAGATTTGTGTTGGTTAAACCTCTTAAAATGAACAGTATGTTAAATCAAAGCAGTGTTTAGGCGTGGAATGCATATTGTGCACACCATCTGGAAAATCTTTTTAACCAAGAACCTTAAGGTTATACAGTGTTATTTTAATAAGATTATTTAATTAATAAAGCCATGGAGCACACAACTAAAAAAAATCACATTTTCAATCCCTACAAAAACAATAGGTTAAAGCATGAGCAAGATTAGCTAGGTTTAGCACTTTGGTAGATTGCAATTTAATTTGTCTTAATATGTTGCAGATACTTGGACGATGTGGGAATGTAAGGAAAAGTCTGTAGGTGACATATTGGCTTTATACGAAAACACAAACAGCACATTAAGATGATGTACAAACAACAAACAAACATTCTCCAACAGAAGAGACAAAATGACTCCTACTATTGTCCTCAAGAATTAGTAATCCACTCAACAATTCACAAACACATTGTGAAGGACACAAGTGATAACATGTTATCAGTCTTGCTAAGTGCCACTATGACTAACACCTCTGTTCTAAGCCATCGCCAGAGGACGTTTCTTTTGTTTATTCATCTGTATGTTAAGCCGACTATTTATTTTCATTTACTAGAATGATGTGTCAGAGATGGTAATAAACAACAAAGAAAAAAAAGAGTAACAAAGAAAAACGCCATCATTTAAAGGGATTTACTGTTATCTGTCTTATTAAATGGGTGTTGCAATACGAACATTATCTGAATGTTTTACTTTTCTCAAAGGGAAATATGTATAATATTTAAATCCTTTATTTATCCAGGTAAAAGTCTCACTGAGATTAAAATCTCTTTTTCAAGAGCCAAGGCCAGGATAGAAGCAGAATTAGTAACAAATACAAATACAAATTAGCAAATATAACTGACACACACAACAAGCAACGAGCAAGCAAATACAGCATCCAGTTCACATGCAATAATATGAGAACAAAAGCGTCTTCAGGAGCATTCACACTGACCAAAAGAACCATTTTTTGATCCTTTAAAAATGATATAAAACCATTCAAAGAAAATCTCTTCTGCCAATTTCAGGTCCTCCTGTAAATGATTCCAGGAAAAAAAGGGGGTGGCATACTTTAAAGCTCTTTCTCCAAATTCTGTTCTGACTCTGGCAACAATTTGCAAAATATTGTGCCAGTGAAGGCAAAACTGACCACTTTTTACAAAGAGATTAACAGTGTATACATATATAAACAACCAACTGCAAAGTCTGCAGGCATACAAAGAGAGCCGCTTAGCAGCAGCATGAAGAGAACGATGACATACGGGAATGTTAAACGCACAATCGTTGCATTTGAACAACACACATCCACAGCTGAACCTGCCACCTGTCTGAATACACATAAAAACATATCAGAGCATGTGTAGCATGACTCCACATGCATTATAAAGTAGATGAACACTAGGACAAATGACCCGCATGACATTTGAGAAACCATAATTACACCTTCTACTACATGCACCTGACAATTTTTATGTGATAAAATGAATGAAGAAAGGGAGTGGGGTTATTGAATTGTGGCCCACTATGCATGGAAAAGGAGTTTTATGATATTTGTTCCAAAGAACTTTTCAATTTCAATCTCATTCTCAACATTTATGGCTCCAAAGCAGCCCTTCACATATAATGAATTTGCAATATTTCACTGGCTCTTGCCATAGTATATTCAATATCATATTCAGTCTCAGTGGCTGGACTTGATAGAATTGGAAGAACTAATGTGTAGACTCGGTGTGCTAAAACATTACCCACCCTACAGCGTAGCATTATATTTTATGTTCCAATTTCATTTATTAATCACATGAAAATTTGATTATTTTGCTCGTTGTATTTCATTCTTCTGCCAACCAATTTCAGAAGTATGATGCCTGTTAACTTTAACCCAAAATCCAAGTTAATACAAATTCAAAAGAATGTATTATTAGATCTCTGACCCAGCAAGAGACAGGTTTTATGATGCCGATCAAAATCAAAACTTCTGAAACTTTAATTGAAAATAAAATAAAATAATAAACTGATAACCCCGGGTTATATATGCACCTGATGAATTAATTATAATTTGGCTATTGACTTGAAATTGTCCAGCCATTCCCTTGAAAACTAGTTTGGTCTCCCTAAATAGACTTTCACATCCATGAATTCAACTAGATGATCTCAAGTACTGCTAAAGATACAAATACTCTATTAATATTTGTTTTCATTAAAAATAGCACATTTAACGTTCTTTAAATTAATTTTTTTTAACTTCAAAGAGAACATAGACGGAATTGCTGCACATGTACAATATGCTATTCTTAACAACAATTATTTTCTTTCCTTTTCAAATTCAAGGACAGGGAGTTGTTTTGACTATGCCTCTACAGTATGTTGGCCAATAAAAAATCATTCTGACATCCAATATATCTATGAACCAAAGGTCTTCAATAATAATTTAGTAAAGTGAAGCAGAGAAAAACATGCCCAAGCGTAGATGTGCCTGCAAACATTGTCTTTCGCTGATATTATTGACACAGTAGTGAGATAGAAAATATGTTATGACATTAATAACAGCAGTGCTGCCGAAGCCCAAATAAAAATTGCAGCACTTATCTGTATAAATGATAAAAATACATCATAGATTTCGGTTATATTTCTGTATTTTTGAGGTATTCTCCCAGCTACATGGGATTTATTGATAATTCCCTTATTATCCACTAGCCATAACACATGAATATATCTGCAATTTTTAGCTAGTAATGTTAGTAATGCTTGACTCTTGAATGTTGTTTTATTACCTCAGATTTAGTTACTGTTTAACATAAAACTATCACTGTTACTTTGTGATATTTTTATGCATAATGATATCGATAAAAGCAATTACATGACAGCTTAAAGCTTGCACACCTAAAGTAAACATGATAGGCCACTAAAGCAAAGCTGATGAATGTAAAACTGCTTTGAGGTTTGCGTTGTATTTAACGAAAATAATTTATCTATATGTTAAACAAAAGATGGATGCTAGAGGGAAAGCAAAAGCAACAAAACAGCTATGTAAAAAGTCAAAAACGTATATGCTGTACGTGCTTTACACTGGTTCACATCCAGAACCACTGCAAAATAATGCTATCTAGGGCAACAGTGTGCAATTGCTTCTAAATTCACTAAAGCAGAAAATCAAAGAGAAGGTGTTTCTGAGATGAACTGTTTTTAAAAGGTGTATTAGTCTGGAGTTCAGTGTTTAGCCCCGTTCTGCTCAAGGTGGATTGTGATCTGACGATCAATGGCCTCCAGCTGGGTATAATGGAACCCAGATGCTTGTTTTGATTAAGAGAGTGAGGGCTGGAGCTGACAGTGGTGAGCCACGCACAGATCCAGCTTGAACTGTCTGCTGTGTAATAATCACTCATTTTTACTGAGGCACAGATTGCAGTGTCTAATTGGTCAGACTCCAATGACTGAAGGGCGGAAACAGCACGGCAACATTTGGGCGACTGCTGTGAGGTGCGCCAATGTAATTTTCAGAATTTTACACCCAAATTCACAACATAAGAGGCTGCTAAGCATCATGAGATTTGAGCAAGAGATGCCAAGACATTCTTTGGCGTAATGGACCTACAGGTGTAGTGATTAGATTTGGCCATGTTGTGTTGCAGGTGAGGGTGCTGTTCTCCAACCCATGTGTCATTACCAAATAGGACACAGTTGCTGCAGAACTGATTTCCCTTCCTTCATTCACCATTTGAAAAAACAGCAACAACTAATCTTCTGTTTCTTTATCCAACCATGAAAAATATGAAAATGCTAATAGCCGACTGACCATATGCCCTTCTGACTACATTTTGCAGCTCAGTTACAGAGACACAAACCAATTTAGCACTGTTATGTGCAAAGTGTTCTGTATGTCTCCGAGGGCCACTTCACACAAGGTTATGCAAATACAGAGCAAGAATCTTGCTGGAAGGCATGTAATTGTAAAGAGGTAAATTTGCGTTGTAACATTTGGAACAAACCTGTTTCTGAGGCACAGAGGCCATTTCACAGATTCACTGGGGATGTAATCTCAGTGGCTCTTTGAAACCTTGACAATGACAGGCACCTGTGTGAAGTGATGGACGTTTCTCTCTGTAGTCGGATGTAAAAAAGCCTGTAGGTGAAATCCACACCTGTATCCAACAAACAGCTCCACACCATGGCTCCTGAGAGGCTAGTATAAAAGAGCAAATTCCCATCCACAGCAAGGGCCATTGATTCAGTTAATTTTATGCAGGAAAATGATTTCCCCGATGGCCAGTTTCACCAAAGCACATTGTGAGCTAAGAAGGCTCCCCGCACTAATGTTAAAGCATTGCTCACTATCTATTTATGGTGTGTATGGAATTCAAAACGCCCTCTACAAACATGAGGCTCAGTGGAAAGCAGAAGAATGCCCGACTTTATTAACCTATCTGATCTGAAATTTTTCTCCAAATGCATTTTTACACAATATTGTACACATGCAGAATATAAAATGTAGTTTTAGCTTTCTGTTAGTGCCAAACAAACATCGAACTTTAAAATTTTCTGTGTTATGTACCCAAAAAAACACTCACCGTCAGTTTTCAGTGTCAGAGGTGTTGGGGGACTAAGAACTCTTGCATTTGTCACTGTGTTTTTCACCAGACAGATGTAACTTCCTACATCAGAGGGCTGCACCTTCGAAATATAAAGGTTTCCCGTGTCCTGGGAAATGAAGCGTCGACTGTCCTCGGCAACAAATGAGGGGAATTCATTAAACACCCAGCTGTAGATAATCTCTGAAAAGCAAGTGAAGACAGATACTGTACACATTAGGAAAAACACCTTTTACATGTGTGCATTTTGATCAGCTCTTTATCTTCGTAAGAGAATCACAAACAAAGTTTTGCAGTACCCAAAAAGGTCTTCTTAACCTCTTTGACAAATAAACTACTGCAATGTACTGAAATATAATTGTCTAAACTTGTATACACTACAAATACACTGGTTATGAAATGGTCTAAAGTACTGTACTAAATGCATTTTGCAAATCACTGTTTAATACTCAATACAATACTGAAACAGTGATGATTTAAAAGAGTCATGAGTATGGATTTTATACAGCAACAAAGCCCATTGATCATCACGGAATAAATTAACCAAGAAAAATAATATTAAGGTGCTTAAAGTTCAGAGAAGAAGACTTTAAAGACCCTGTTATTTGCAGGGAGGTTATTCTAATTAACCGGTGATTATCAGAAAGGTAAAACTAGCATATGATAGGGTATTATTCCAGGACAGAGTGATTCCAATAAGCTTGGTCATGTGTATGAGCGTGCTTATGAATGTATTCAGAGTCATTAAAAACAGATGTAGCTGGATTTTATAGCAAATAATTTCTGAATGATTATCGATGTACATGGATCACAATCTTTTTTAGATTTTTATCTATAACAAAACGCAGTAAGAGTAGAAGATATAAATACCTGACCCATGAAATACAGTACTTGGTAGGAGAGTTGTAGCTATGTATTTTAGCAATTTGTACCTTATGAATGTGGCAGAAGTGGCAGTTTAATGTATGGATAAACGGATAGATGAATGTGGTGAATACAGTTTTTCCCATGTGTAACACATTTATACATAGCCAACATCAGTATTAATGTGTGAAACACAATTCAATTCAATCTATGGAACATTGCATTCCATTGAACATTGAACTTTTGTGCTACAACTCTTTGATCTGGATCCATAATCCATTAAAGAAACAGACAAAAAAAGGATAAGCTTCTTGTCCTCTTGGTAAATAATGAATAACTGATGTTTTAAAGATGCAAACTTATTAGTCTTTTGACTAAATTCTACACTCAATTTAAGCTCAGGATTAGTGGACTCCTAAATACTGTATTTTAACAGATTTATGTCCAAAGTTAGCATCATATGTTGCTATTCTTCCCAGAAGAGGGAAGAATAGGTAAAATAGTTATATTCTAAATTCTGGTCCACAACACAAACGGGGACCCTATAAAAGTAAAAACAATAACTTAACACGGAACATCTTTGCTGATATAAAAGACAACATACCCTGTTCTAGACAATTAGCATTGTCAAAGATGCCTGAGTTTCATTACATTCTTTATATTCTTTGTAAACACCATTTACCCAAAACACACAGAAACTATCAAACGGAAGATGATCAACTTTTCATATCTCAGTGATTCATAGCTATTTTTACTCACAAGACCTTTGCAAAATAAGTGGCATTTTAATGCCCAAACATTTTTAGCACTCCCTCTTCAATATGAATTTGAACTGTGACACACCAAAGCATTCATCACAGTAGGATATTCTATGGCTGAGGCATCTATTTAAACAAATCAATGTTTTTTGAGATCATTTTTCATTTCATGTAAGCAATGCTGAAGGAATAAATTATAATCTTACCTGTATTGTGTTTTTGAGTATAATCTGTAAATATGAAAAAATAAGAATCAAAATAAAGGCTCAACAACATGTTGAGACTGGCCTCTCGTATCCTTTTTAAACCTAAAAGTTAATATCACAATAGAAAAGGGAGAGATCAAGTACTATTAATTTTATGCCTGAAGTATGATTAGTGTAGAAACGCTTTTTGTAGGTAAATGCAGCCAAACCTACACAGTAATGCTGTAAAAGCTTAGATGCTTGTTTTAGTTTTATAGTTTTAGTTGAGGGAAGGTAAGCTTATAAAATAGAAATCAAGACAACAATATCCAAGCTGTTCTCTGACAAGCAGTTTGTATCTTACTGTATCATTTAACCACGTATATACAAGGAACAGGTACAGGAAATCAGAAATTTCTTAAATGATAATCAACAAACTAAGGTCTTTTCAATTATTCTGTGTCGCACATATGTATTTTGTAGATTTAATTTTCAATGGATTTTCTTATTTACTGTTTAAATGCTGATTTTTCTGTTAGACTAATAAATTTTAAATCGAATGCAGTTGCTCTGAATTACGCATTTAACGGCTGAGTGATTGTATGTAATACATTCTGTATTGATCCACTTGGCCCGTAAAATAGATATAATGCAAGAAATTCAACACGGGGGACTTATACTATGTCATTATGAAACCTGGGTCAATTTTACAGTTTATAGCAATAAGACTGCAACAAATTTCAAGTCACTATTTCCATTATACTGTCATCATGCTAACATCATTGCCAGTGTTTAATTTCAATCACATGCCAATCAGAGTTCCAATCATTCAAGGAGAGACCTTGGTCGAAAAATTAAATGCATGTGTGTGTGAGGGGCTGATTTTCAAATTCCATGTGAAAAATTCACATTCACAGATATTCACACATATTCCTTGAGCAAGGGCAACATCTGCACTATGACTGATGAAAAACTTTAAGGTTGAGAATACTCTGTACTACACTTTCATCTGTCAGTCATTATGCATCATTAATTATTAACGGTGTCTCTTTTAAACCAGCAATTTTGTCACTGACTCTCTGGTTGCTATCATGAGATGCAAAATGGCATCCAGAAATCTCTATGGGTGCTGAAGAGCACTTGGCAAACATTCCCATGCATGCAGTGCAGGAGTATGACACAGCTGATGCAAACAGAAAACCTCATAAGAGCTTATATTTAAGGACAACTATAGAGAGGGATATTAAAGATATGGCATTAAAGATGGTGGCTGTGTGAAATAATTGGCCGTGTAACATTTCTTTCTAGTTGTAATGATCCAGTAAATTTAATATTTCATAATTGCAGTTCTGGCTCTTTGGTCACTGTAACTTGGCACACTAATATGAACAGCATGGATGGATGGACAGGACAATGGACAGCTATGAAATATAAATCATCAAAATACAATGCATAAAATAAAAATAAATAGTGGGAGCAATTATTCACACTGGAATGGTAATAAAAGCAAAAAAAATGAATTTCTTCTTCTGCCTGTGACTGAAAAACTAATCTCTTACCTGGTGAATGGGGAGGAGGGGTACACATGAGTACCACACCTTGGCCTTCACGCACAGAAACCCCACCCCGGGCCTTTGTACTGAAAGCACCAAGATCTAGAACAAATGGAAACGAAAGCTTTCAGTGCGAATAAAAACAAATGTAGTAAGATACAATGAATTTATAGAGAACCATCATTATTTCTGCAGAGAGCCTTTGACGTCATCATTTGATGAGGAAAGTAATTTTGATTTGGTGAGGTAACAATGAAGCTTTTGTTCTCTGTTTGAGTGATAGTACCTCTACAAAAACACACTGTATTCAGAGAGGGACAAAAAAGGAACAGAAAGCTTGTGTTTCTTTTGCAACTATGTGCTTTGAACCACAACAGCGGTAAAAAAAAAAAAACAACGACAGGAAAATGTTAAAAGCCAGTAAAATTTTACTTTTTCAGTAAGATCTAATTTAAATTTCATGGAACTTTACAATTATAGAGTTGTGTGTCCAAGTATGTGTCTTTAGACCTTGCTTTTACTGTTCATGAGTAGAAAAATGCATGTTTCATTCCAGAATTGTAGCTTTTTGGAGCCTGCTAACTTTTAGCTGAAGCAATGGCAAAGTGTGGAGATCAAGTGACAGACTTCTAACCTGGGGCAGGTGATTATGTCTTCATGGCTTTCATTCAATAGTCTACAATTATGCCTCAGAGTGACTTGTGAAACTGACTTTGTGGCACATGTAATGAAAATTGTGGTTCATGCCCTTTAAAAAACATGTTTATGTATATCCTACATAGTCAGCTTTCCTTCAAAGTGTCTTTAAAAACTGAAAAAAAAAAAACCCTAATTAGATGACTGGACTTTTTTGGGGGGTGAAATAACTAAAGGATAGTTCAGGTAGTGACCACATTGAAAGGTTAACGAAAAAACAATAGAAAAAACATTGGGCATACGGCACTTTTTTATTTAAACACCCAGTAGAATGACCTGCCGCAGAACTCGGATTTGCAAGCTTTCAGTCCACACCACAAATCAATTTGCTATGCCCACCATTTCCTGTGCCTAGAAAGAGACAGATCCAGCACTAAATGGACAGTTTATCAGCTCCTGACAGTGAGCAATCTTGGAACAACAACACACAAAATTAAAAATCCTGGAATCCCAATGACTGAAGATAGCTTGTCTTAATGCCTACTGTCATTTACAAACAACTGTGATTGATCTTTCATCTAAAATTGATTCCAGTCACATTTTACATTCAATTCAATGTTAGATGGGAACAATTGGCTTGTCCACATTTCACTGTCTTTCACTATTGTTGTCTTCAGAGATGGGTATTTCTATGATTTTACAGATAATACTGCCAGTACCTACTTACAATTCGCATGATTTACCAACTACTTATTGAATTCTGTATTTTTTTTCTTGGGGTTTTAGAATTAATGCAACTGTTTTATTTTCTCTGCGCCTAAATAAAATTTGTTAAAAAAAAGAAAAGGAAAAAAAAGTTTGCACACGTGCACATGCTTCACTGTTATGACTTTGATGTCACTGGTGTGCAGTGTGCTCATGTCAGAAAAAATGCCAGCACTGATAAAAGGAAAAAGTAGGAGGGATACAATTCCGATAGATTGGAACAGGTCCTGAACCGGAACCAGTTTCTGATTCCCATACTTAGCTGTCTTGCCATTTTTTCCTGTTTTAATTGTCTTGGACAGCTATCCTAGAGATACTCTGTCATAACACCTTGGCCCATTTGGAAACAGCATGCCACCAGAGCACGGATGGAAATGATTGTCTCTGCGCTCCCTATTGATTCACCCGCAGCTGTCACCACCCTGTCTTCTGTTGTCAGGGTAGCTTTGTTCTATCTCTTTTCCCTTTTTTATTCCAACATAACTCATGCATTATCTTTGATCTATGTTTTTAATTAGTAAGCAGACAATGAGGAAGCTACATTGATTTTTTATCTAGTGATAAAATAGGATAAAATATGAAATGACTGAGTGAGCAATTGGTGAGTAAATAACACAGACACAAGTACAGCCACAGTAATTACAGACCTACAACATGGCTGCGGGAGTTGGCAGCAACCAGATGTGGACATGAGTGTTTCAGTAGATATTCCCTCCCTTTAATAAATTCTGCCAGGCTACATGTTGAGGAAAGAAGAGTCTTCTTGGGCAGCTTGACTAATTTTGTAAATAATGAATGATATTTAGTATGTACTACAGTATATCTACTTTAAGGGACTACACTTGTTATGATGTGTGTCTGAAACACACAGTAAAGGTACACAATTCCAGGGAAACAACTCCAGGCATACAGGAAATTCAACATTTTACAGGAATAAGCAACACAAGAGGGATATAAGGTAAGCACTTACATACTATAAATCTGAAGTACTATTTGATTAACAAGTGCAAAGAGCTATATAGACGGAATAATCACCTAACATACAGGACAAATCAAGACCAAGCGAGTGCTTCAGTCATTAAATATGGTACGAAAGCAGAAGAAAATGTTGAAACTCCTATATCGTCCTTTTACAAGCTACAGCTATGTACCTGAGTTAATATTAATGACTTTTTCAATAATGCAAAAACAGCATGGCCATTAAAGCTTCCAGAAAAATTGCAAGTCAACATATGTCCATATAAATGTTTAAAATCCAAGTCAGTGATGAAATCTGCAGCAAGCAAAGGAACAGGTGCTTAATGTAAATCTGTTATTTCAAGGTCAGTATGAATTCAGTCAATGAGCATTACATCTGATAATGTAGAGGATCTCAGAGTGTGGTGTGTGTGTGTGGCTCTTCCAGTGCCCAATTTAAAGCATCCTGTTAATTTCATTACTACTGTACAGCTTGGAGGGACTTGATACCTGAGCCTCAGCCAGACTCACGTCTGCAAAGAGAGAGAGAGAGAGAGAGAAGAACTCTTCGGGGAGAAAGATCAGAGGCCTCCTTTCTGCCTGCTGCCTTCAAAGTCACGGCTGAAAAGCAGCCCAAGTGTGAGTTCAGTAGCTCAGAATTTCAAAACAAAGAGAAAAAAAGCATCCTACTGAAACATCTTTCGAACAGAGTACACGACCGGTGGATAGAATATATAGAGCCTTGACTCAACCTTTCCCCATGCACTCTGCCTTGTCCACTCTTCACTCTCTCATGACTGAATGAAGCAGGGCTGCGATCAGTATGGCTGCTATCCATAGCGAGATAAATGAATACAGTGGATTAACATAGAGCCACCACATAAATGACACTGACCCCATAAAGTTAATCTGAGCCTACTCAAATTGATTCAGCCCAATAAGTTAAAAAAAGTATTTATTTTAAATGTATTTATTTAAAATAAATTAAAATGAATTGTTATTATTATTATCATATTATCTTATTATTATTATTATATAACATAACCAGGATGTTAAGGATGTAATGGCTCATCTGACTCACTATCCATTACAATTCATAGATTACTGTAATGTGTGAAATGGAGAACAAAAGTTTTCCTGAGTCATATAAAGTAGCAAACCATTTAGGTGAACTGACACACACACGAGGACTGCGAATGTTTATTATGATGATATTATGATGAGGCTTTCAAGATGTTCTCTGATAGTACTTATTAAATTTTTGTTCAAAACAATATTAGGCTCATTAACCTTTAGTATTTTAAGGAGGCGTAAATCAAACTCTACCTGCTCTAGCTACTATATAGAAGTTGGAGACTTCTTTCAGGCCAGGCGCAGAACTTTAGTATTTACAGCGCTGTGCTTGAAATTCTACAATCTAACTGGGGTAATCATGTTCCAATCTAAAGTCAAAGTTTCAAGAAGCCAGGTTTCTATATGCTGTTTAATATGCGTGTAGCGCATTCCACAAGTCACATAGCTTGAACACTGATTTCTAGTTCAATAAAGCATCAATTACTCCTTTAAAACATTCAGTTTACATGGAAAAGAAGTACCCATATGAATCTGAACCAGGTAAAGCAATCAACCACTGTGCTACTGCATAAAAATGTGCAGTGCTAACATGAAAAGGGAAGGAAAAGTTGAGCTTCATGCTGAGTGATAAATACCCACCATTTGATATGCTGAAAGAGCGAAGGAAGGTTCTGCATTTAAATGTGTGCTGCAGGGCACCTTTCTTTGTTTCTGTGGCTAGCCTTTTGAAGGGTTGCACTTTAAAGAAATGTAGCCTACTGCACATTCACGCTGCTGAATATTTGTACTGCACAAAGCAAAGGAAACAGTCACACAAATGTGTTATTTTATATGGCAACCCCCCCCAAAAACCCTGGAATGAATCTAGTCATGAGAAGAAATGATTGGACCACAATTTCTGCGTATGGTTTAGGAAAGGCAGCTTCAGTCACACAAATCTCATGTTAAATATCATTATTAAGGAAATCAACAAGGCAGCTGTTAAAGATAGTACACATCTTAAATTTTTTTTTTAAGAAAGCTTCTCTTATTAGAGCTTATTTTTTTAATCACACCATAACAAAACATATGAATTTATCGCTACTGCTTCCATGCATACATTTTTTACATTACATTTTTTTACTGCTCTCAGGTATAACAGTTTAGCATAATGAACTATGTGTAAGCAGTGTATCAACTACAGTATATGTACTGTGTTCTTTATATCAGCAGCACCTTGCAAGGAAACTATATAAGAAAGAATTGTTGCATGGAAATTATGTGATTAGAAAAAAATTGAGTTGAATAAAACTTGAATTTTATATCCTAATTATAAGTGAATTGTAGTTATATACTTTGTACTCAGTGTAGTCCCTGTGTGGTGACTGATTCCACATTACTTTCTGTCTTGTCTGTAACAACAAGACCTGTCTGTTATTGAAACTAGAAAATCCAATTTTGCGGAAAGGTGGTTTGGATGAAGTTGATGTGTGACAGTAGCCATCATCTCACCTGACACACCTGCCAATCAACATAACATATCCCCAACCTTACTATCTGCTCAACCCACATGCTTTAAGATTTTGATCATTTTTAAGATGATTACCAAAGCGAAATGTACACACTTGAAGAACTGTAACAGTAAACAAAGAGTGACCAAAATACGATCCACAACCCCAGTTCAAAAAAGGTGGAATGTTGTATAAAATGTGAATAAAAAAAGAAGTATTTGCAAATATCACAAACCCTTATTTGCTTCAAAACAAAGTATATGCTCTGGAGGTTGCCCCAAAATGCATCTTTACTGATTTTAGCTCAATAGAAATGAAACTTAAAAAGTATTTACACAAAACTAAAAAAGGTTATACATAAACTGATTCTTTAAAACACAATCCTGAAAAATAACAAATGTGCCTCTTTAAATATGATGGTTGATATAGAGTCAGGCCAAGACATTTTAAATGTTTCGAAATAATAGTGGACTGTAATTTTATTTTGTACTCTACTTAATCTAACTGGGGATGACAGACATTAGCTGTCATTCAATGCTGTCTGAAGTTGTTGTGTAAAGCCTAAAACTTCAGAAGCACACTATTTAACTATCTTCCAATTAACAACAAATACCCTAAAAGGGGGGAAAAAAACCTAAATGAACTAACAGAGTGTCTTAGTATGGTATTCAGTTGGACCAAGTTTCAGTTCCAACTGAAACTTTGTTCTACTCTTGATACCCATTGCCTCGGCTTCAAGAACTACTTAAAGGAAGCTTTGAGATAGTTTTGACTGTGACTGTTGACTATGTTTGACTGTGTTGTTTAACCCGCACATAAAACAAAATCTGAACCTGAGCAACATTAACAAAAGTAGGAAACTCCCGTCTCAGATTAAATTAACAAAAAAAAGAAACAACAAAAAACAAAACAAAAATCCCAAAACTAGCCATTGCATATTATTATTATTATAAACATGTCCAAAAAGCTCTGTGAAAACCTTGCCGATCCTTTGAGTGCAGATTTATTTGTGGCTTCCATTCCACTTTCAGAAAGGTAGTCTTTAGCTATCAGGGTCCTCCAACGTGAAACCTAAGGAAGTTCACAAAGGAAACACCCTCTATACTTTCCCATGTTGCATTCACCATCTTTATGCTTTGGGCTTAGTCTAATAAATACAGTAGGTGCTTATATGGGACAATAACAGCATAACAGCAAAATAATGCTAATATTAGGTATAGATAACGCAACCTAATAAATTGGTTGTAGACAAGTTTATTTTTTTAGAAGAAAAAAACTCAAGCATAAATTTGTACATGACCCTTAAGTGGAAAAAGGAGGAGAAAAAGATCTGGATATCTTTGAGAACACAGATGAGGGTGCATGTTGAAGTACATCTTGCATCCTCGCAAACAGGCACAACTTTTTTGAAGCCTGTGCTTTACCATCTGGGCATTCCAGCCTGCCAAGCAATCTGCCTTACACTTAAATTAGGACTGGTCCTCTTTTGATTTTTGTTCACTTGGATCATATTGATACATATAAAACTTTGTGAATGAATGCATGCAACCAAAAGTAAAGAAAGCATTTGGTTCTCTGGGCGTCAAGAAATGCTGTGTTTTTATAGAGCAGAAGTTCATCCATTTTGCCTGCTACATAGCTTCAGGCCAATCTAGTGACGCCTCTTAAGTAGATCTGTAGGAACTCTTAAGCTCCATAACAATGGATGAGACTGTGTACCTTTCTTTCTAGCAACAACTCAGTGACTGAGAACGGTAAACTACGGGTAAGAATATTATGGTCATTGCCCCTGAGGAAACTGTAGAGTACCCCAACAATGCATTGTGACTAAAGCACAGTGTTCCTGGTCATTCCATGTGTGTTGTTGCCTTACCCTCTGATATTTTGGAGGAAGGCCAACAGACTACTGTGGGAAGAAATGTGCAGTTTGGTCTCATTTAACACTTAGGCACTCGAGTGCATATACCCCTTTAGCAGTATCAGATGGAGCTTGTGGGAACTATATTCAGCAACAAAACAAAGCATAGTGTTTATTTATCCCTAGAACCAAACAGGGCTATTTTGACTCAGAGAGACAAAGGGCTTAAAGCTAAGTATTTGCTTCACAGAAGTTCTTAGCCTGACAAAAAGAAATGCACTTTCCATTTGTTTTAATAAATACTCACTTACAGTGCTGTTATCTAAACTTTACTAGGTAGAAAGTTGGGGTCATAAAGCAGAAAAATCATACTCACATGCAAACTGTAATAAAGCATCTCGACTGAGGACAATCCCGATGCTGTTCTCTGCTTTGCACTGGTACTTTCCATAGTCAGTGATCTCACTTGCATTGGAAATAACTAAGTTTCCGTCGATGAATGTGTAGCGATAATCTGCTTCTGAATCTACCTGTGTCCCATTGACGTACCAACTGAAAAACATAAAAGGAGTAAGGTTTTTGTTATATTTGTGACGAATGACCAGATAATTTGGAGTTAAAGCTGAAAATTCAATTAGCACACAGACAAACAAATGCCACACCTGTATGTGGGTGGTGGATTCCCCCGTGCCTCGCAGTGCATCACCACTTTCTTTTCATCAGAATCCAAAGGAAAAATAACATCATCTGGCTCCTGGATAAAAACTGGCCCAAACTCTTCACTTTCTACAACAAAAGAAGAGATAGAGAAAAGATGATTATAATTATCATAACAGAGTGCCAGTGGGCTTTCTATGAACTCTGGAATTTGATTTGTGCATGAAACAGTAGAAAATTTGCAATTTTTCACAACATTAAAGCCACCTGCCTGATATTGTGTGTGTCCCTTTCATTCTGTAAAAAATAGCTCTGACAAGTCAGGACGAGGACATGAAAAGTCTGGGGTGCACTGTGGTGTTTGGGGACTTTGGATTATGAGATGGGGTGCTGTGGATTGGACTTGCTTTGGTGCATTTTTGGTGGTCACCAGGATTGGGATCTAGAGAGTTTGGAGGCTAGGTTCATGGACTCCTTGTTGTGATTCTTAAGCCATCAGGTTACATTTTATTGCTTAGGGAGGTTGCTGCCAGCGGAAAGTCCATGGCAAAGTAACATCTAGATAAATGCAAGGACCTACAGGAAGATCACTGCACTATGGACAAAATATTCCCTTCACCTATCTGTTTTTTTAATATTGTGGCTGATTAGTACAGGTCCAGATTCAATGGAATTACAAATAGTAAACTAATGGGTAAAAACAATGATATATTTTGTGATTACTAATCTGTTAGTTCTAACATTACAAAGAACTTTGTGTAATCCTCAAAACGGCACTCTAAACTGAGTTTTGAGCAAGAACGCCTAAAAAGCGTTGCCCTTCCAAGAGCTATAACAGCTTTTAAAGCTAGAAGTGATCTTTTCCTCAGGGTAACCTTTTAGGTTTCTTATGTTAAAAATGAATGATGATGTATGTCAAACCTTTAAGATTACCCATTAAGCTTTTATCCAATTTCTTTTATACGTTTTTGGACACACTGCTGTTTGACTAAATGGGCGAGTGATTAACGAAAGACAAGTGATGGTCCTGACTTTGCTATTTACTACAGTATTTTTGTTGCCCAGGCTTGGGAGTGCAAAGCAGTGAGTGTACATCTTCAACCTCCGTGGCTTCGCATTTGATATCCGAACACATACAGTCTGCTAAACAATGGTATCAAATGGTAAACAACCATGTTAGGGGACTGATAACATTAGTACGATATTGTTATTCATCTTCTCTTCTCACAGATTTGTTTCTGTCCTTTTACAGAATAATTTAAAGATGCTACTGCTGAGCAGAAAACAGGCAATTTTTGTTATTCGAGGGAGGGAATATTATAACACAAGCATTATTTTTTCTGTCAATCTCTCTGCAATGTTTACCTTCTTTGCTATGGTGGATACCAGGCCTCTAGTTGTTTCTTTATTTTTCTTTTTTTTTTTTTAAATAACAAACCC
>VUQG01021044.1:0-15451 GCA_015106755.1 Etia nguti | reverse complement strand
TGTAACCTCTGTTTTTTTTTTTTTTTTGCTTTTTTTTGGAGGGGGGGTATTTTTCATAGCTCACTTCTGTTGGATTGTACTGTACGCTTGCCTTTTACTGCCACTTGTTAGAAAGAAATAAAATCCATAAAAACATGAGCCTAAAAGAGAAAAATCGCAGCATAAATCATGTATATCACAATGTTATATTGAACCCAGTTGTTTAAAGGAAAATATATTTATATGCAACAGATGAAACTCTCTTTACGCAAGAGCTTATGTTGAAACGTACTTGAATAAAACGTTAATATTGTATCGAAGTTTTAGGCTGATTATTGTGATCGTGGTGACTTTGTTTCCAACATGTATGTATATGTTATTGTCTTTGATTAAGCCACTGATTTTTTTTTTAAACTGGATAAAATATTTGAAAATAGTAGAGAAAAAACTGATTGTTTTAATGTGTGACACTGATATAAAGCAGACAAAAGCAGCACAGAACCACTACAGCAAAACAGAGACTCTCATTTCTTCACTTTTAGTCCTTATTCGAAATCACTGGAAACATACATTTCTATTACCCTCCTAGAGTGGTGAGTACCCATCAAATACACTCTTGACTGTTTGTAACACAGGCTTTGCATAATAAATTTGTCATGTCAATCTGCAATATCCCTACTGAAAACACCATGACGTCATCAAAGTTGTTTCCTGAGTTTGCAAATTTCCTTCAGCGCGAGGGAAACTTTTCACTTCCCGCATGCTGAGCATCACGTATAACTGATGTCAGTGCCTGATGTCGGTGAAATCACTCTTTACACAATGGTATATACATTTTTATGAGCGTATATGTTTTCATGAGTGTCATGTATTTGCTGTAACGTTTCCTGGGTGACTCTGTTGTCAACACCATAACTAAAGGCTGGTTTAAAAGCACATATTAAATGGCACACGATGAAATACGTCTTCATAGATGTTTGAACTGGTTAAAAAGTATTGTGTATTTTACTGATAATATCACTTAATATTACTTATTACTAGTTCATTGAGGTTTGCAGGCATTCCTTTATACTCAGCTCTCTTAAGGTCCCACCACAGCACTGATTCACACATTCAAACGACACATTGATTCTTTTCTTTTTCAGCCATTAAGTTGTAGATTTGCTGCTGTGCTTGTGATCGTTGTCCTGCTGCATGATGCAATTTCAGCCAAGCTTTAGCTGTCAGAGAAATGGCTTCACATTGAATCTTTGGTACAGAGTTCATGGTCGACTCAATGTCTGCAAGGTTCCCAGGTCCTGTGGCTGCAAACAAACTAAAATCATTGCAGTTCTTCCAAGCATTTCACAGTCTCGGATAGCAGATATATTGGACAAAGGATGTTGAGGATGGAGCTGGACCACAGAAAAGATTTGCACATGTAGTGAAGCAGGACATGCAGAGGGCTGGTGTGACAGCAGAGGATGGTAGAGATAGGGTGAAATAAACGCAGATGACTGGCTGTGGCGACCCATAAACGGAGCAGTTGAAAGAAGAAGAAGAAGAAGAAGGCCTCTCTCTGGAAATTAGATTTTTAATCTCAATGAGATTTTTTACCTGGATAAATAAAGGACTAATAAAAAAATAATTAAAAAAGAAAATATTTGAACCCAACATTCACACACTTACATATATGCATCAGAGGCAACTCGGCATTCAGTATCTTGCCCAAGGATACTTTCTCATGTAGATTAAAGAAGCCAGGGCTCAAACCACCATCCAACTAGCAGACAGCCTTCTCTTTCTCTACAGCCACCACAGATGCTAAATAATGGAAATAACAATAAAACCAAAGCCCATGACATTAAGAAATACACAAGTTCACATGCCCTTGCTCCTCCAATTCCTGCCTGTAGAAGTTAATTAATTAATTAATTGTTTTAAAATTAAAAGGAAAGACATTCAAGATTAAAAATGACCCCACTGGGTCACCTGAAGGTTAAACTGTCCTCTGTGGCGATTTCTTCAAGATAACCCTTACAACAATGTGCCCTCCGGTCCAGCAGGGGGCACCACTGAGATCTCTTTCGTCACATTTGAATTCAGTGATTTTTATCAGCCAAACTGGAGTAATCCACCAGCACTGAGTGAGTGAGTGTGTGCCTGTGTGTGTTTGTGTGTTTGTGTGCGCCAGAGGATCAAGAGCAAACATCACCTACCTGAAAATCACGCCTCAGCTCGAGTGAAGATGCATCCGGTGCGAGTGTCGATCCCGTCTTTTCGCTCAGAAAACAGCTCGGTGGAGAAAGGATACACGGTGAGCTGCTCCCTAATAACCCCTGTGTGTCTGTGTGTCGCCTGCCCTGCCGCTGTCATCAGTTTTAATGTCAACTCTGCTGCTGTTTCTCTTGTTAGATCATAAACTGCACTCTGCTCGCTTCAAATCAGCGCTGAATTCGCACTTTACGGCGCAAATTAGGCACGAAAAGAGACAAAACTTACTCTGACTTTTGAATCTGGGTCTAATCAAAGAGGCTCCAGACTTTTAAACCAGCCCTCCACACCCAGCTGACATCTGTAAAATAATAATAATAATAATGATACTAATAATAATGAGAATAAGAATAAGAATAGACACTAATCAATAAAAGATTAATTTGCTCAATCTCTTCAG
This sequence comes from Etia nguti, assembly GCA_015106755.1. NCBI lineage: Eukaryota > Metazoa > Chordata > Actinopteri > Cichliformes > Cichlidae > Etia > Etia nguti. The sequence goes on along the minus strand of VUQG01021044.1, from coordinate 12,819 downwards.
TTTTGATGGCACTTTCCCTGAGTTAAGATAAATACTTCAATGAGGTTATAAGTAGCTGAGATATGCTCAGTTTTTAAAGATATATAGTGTAGAGAGTCCTTGATTGGGAATAAACACAGGTAATGATTTGATCCAGGCAGCACTGCTTCACCCTCATACGTTTTCTTTTGTAAATGTATAAAATATTGTCTAAAATCACTTCCAGTAAAGGCTGCTGACACTGCAAACACATAAGGGTGGTTTCAGGTTTTTAAAATCGGTCATCTGTACTCATTTAGAGATCAAACTAATTAGTCAGAATCAGTAATACTTTTCTATCTTTTTACTCATCTTGTGACTAGAACATTTTATCTAAGGACATCAAACTCATTTTGCATTGTGGGCCACTGTTACAGCCCACTTTGACCTTAAGTGGGCCAAACCACTGTCAGTGTAAAGAAGTTTGACTGCACATTTAATCCCAATTAATATTAAAAGAAGACCAATTTCAACATTATATCTCAGTTTTTCTAGACGATTTCTAGATGAAAGAAATGCTGCTCACTGCCCAGAAAATGGACTCCCCCCCCCATGGACCCATTGTAAAAGAAAATATATACATATTAATTTTTATAGTAGATAATGAGAAAACAGGTCTTTTCTATCGTTTAATCGTTATTGTTTATTTATTACTTTGGTGTAGAATGAATGGCAATGGTGGACTTCATCAGTAGGAAACGCTGTAAAATCTCTGAAAATACAGTTAAAAGTACAAAATCCATGCCCTCCTTTACATTTTCCACAGCCGTGGAGGGCTTTGTGGGCCGGATTGGGGTCTTTTCTGGGCAAATTCGTGCTCCCGGGCCTTGTGTTTGACACCCCTGCTCTAAGGAGTCCCAACCCCTTCTTTGGGAACCACTGTTTGATTAGACAACAGTTCCCAGTTTTGTGGTATCATTTTGAGGAAGGCTTTTTTTTTTTCCTGTTTTAATGTCACGATGTTTTATTGTTGGAAGTCATGAGGACCATAGAGCAGTGCTTTTGAGCTTGACTTCCTGACCTCTAAGATATTGTGTAATACCCATTTTTTAAAAAAAAGAACGTTTTCTGAATTTATTTCTCACTATTCACGTATGGGCACTGTGTTCAGGTTTATGATGATCATATATTTTATTTTAAATATATTTTTAAATAAGATCCAACACCTGTTTGGGTTCTTCCAGCATTTGTTAATAATGATTACTTGTTGGCTTTTCCATCTTGGATGATGCAGTGTGTGTGTTCACAGCGCTGCCGTCATTTATAGTGAATTTCCTCCTTTGCAAAATGCTGTCCAGAACGGTAGCGTGCGTGCTGTGAATCTCTTACTGAAGGAAGGGAAGTGGAGGGCAGCCTGTTTAGGGATGTTAACAGTAACTCTGACAGATCAATTTGTTTTTTCTGTCACAACAGCCAGATGTTTCCTCTTGTTGGGGAATTAATGCTGACATTGACATTAATGCCACTGCTGAGTGTATGGGTAGAGCGGAGACATTTTCAGCTGAATGAGTCACTAAGCTGGCTTATCTTTTTTTCTTTCAGGTCTTTAAAATTGACGTGTTGATGAACGGCAGACAGCATGCTGTTGAGAAACGCTACAGTGAATTCCATGCTTTGCATAAAATGGTGAGATTCAGATTTGAACAATAACTTTTGTTTTTTATTTTTTGGTACAGTCATTCTTTCTTGTGAGCTAAAAATATACTAAAGCATTCAAGTGTTTAACTTCTGCCATTAATGTGTGAAAAACCTAAAGATTTTACACATCAACCATGATATCCTAATGTAGCTTAACTCTAGTTTATGAATCACTCGATCATAAAAACACACCTCCCTGAACCAGTGTTGTGTTTACACATAACAACTTAGCAAAGCAATCAGTTTTAAATCTTTAGGCGCTTAGGAGCCTGTTGCAAAAACACATTTTCCATTTCTTTAGTTGAATCTACAAAAAATGTCAAAGATAACACAGTTTGACAGGTATGTGATAGATTTTTTGCACCAGCTAGGTGATTCCCAAAGAGCTATTAGCTGAAAATGTGCCATATATATTACCAGAGAGTGCTGGTGCAGTGTGTCTATCTATCCAGGAAACTGGATAGATAGATGGATGGATGGATAGATAGATGGATAGATAGATGCATTTCCTGGGGAACTTCTTTCCTTATGATACTGGAAGAAAAGAGGAAGAAGATCAAGCAAAATGGACAGACTATGTTCTAGCTGAAAATTTGAAAACCAACTTGGAGCATTCACAGAAAAGTCCACATTGTGTAATCTGTTTACTAACTAAGGTGGCACAAGCACACAGTCCATTGTCTCCATTGTCATTCACAACATTAATAGCAGCAGTTATTGTGCTGTGTCGTTTTCCAAACCTGACAGATGTTTGGAAAGAACAGACATTTTTTCAAATTGTTTTTTACTTATTCATTTATGAACATTTAAAGAACCTTTGCTAAAATACACAAGTTAGATAGTCATAGGCTATTTTTAAGTGACTAATAATTACTTTATCATAGTAATAACCACACTATGGTCCTCCTATTTTTCTTGGTCATTGTCCTATAACATCAGTAATCAAAAAGTTCTTAAGGATTTTATTTTAAATTACAAGATATTTTCAGTTTTAAAATAACATGAAAAAGTCTAAGTTTTCCCTTAACAAGTTGACTTCAGCTCTGCCTTTATCTGCAAATCATCAGGGGCTGATAAACCGCAATAAGCCCAGGCAACACCCAAAAACTGTTGCATTTGCAGCTGCAAGGAGAGTAAGGAGTTGCAGAGAGGGCATAACATACAAAAGTTTATTAGCTGAAATGTTCCAAACCAGTTAACTTCTCAGAGCTAAACGTTTGTTCTTCTGTTTTCGGTGTGGTTTGTTCAGAGACCCAAAAATATTTTGGCTTTTTGAGTAATTTAAAATATGTGAAATCAATTAAATAAATGTCTAAACACCCAGCTTAAGTGCTTTTGCATAAAGAACAGTTATACTAGCACTTTTGTTGAGCAAAATCTTCCACAAAGGTAAATTTGTTAGGTGAGAGAGGGTATGTAGAAGGTCTACTTATTTTTCTTTCATTGAATGAGAGTTGACACTGCGTCAGACAGGCACTCTGTGAGACTGAGGTCAGACTTGCCGTTGGTTTTCACATTTGTATAACACTTTTAAATCCCTCCAGCTGAAGAAGACCATAAAGCCACCCGAGATCCCCTCGAAGCATGTGAGAAACTGGGTTCCCAAGGTTCTGGAGCAGAGGAGACATGGCTTGGAGCTCTACCTGCAGGTACTCACATTCACTCCACCTGTCAGGGCTGTTCGTCTCAGATATAAAGAGGTTAAATGGATTCAAACTCGCCCCTGGAGTGCTTCGTTTTGGTGCTGCGTACACACTGAAATTTGCTTTTGTTCTGTTAGACTATAATTATGGAAAACGAGGTCCTTCCAAAGATATTCCTGGATTTCCTGAACATCCGCCATTTTCCTTCAGTGCCAAAAACAGAAAGTTGCGGGTGAGTGTAAACTGCTGGTTTACTTTAGAATAAAAGACCAGTTTGTAGCATTTGCTCTTGTTCCCAGGGTCGTGGAGGGCTATGTGGCATAACTTTTATTTTTCTTCTTTAAGGTCATTTGATACAGAATCACTGGAGTCGAGGTGAGTAGTTTTTTCCCTCCCACAGGTCACGTTCTTAATGTGCACTTTAACCAGTTAAAACATAAGTCACTATTTGCTCTACACTTGAACTTCACTCAGATTGTCAGTGGCACAGACCTCCTGATTTCTCCTTCTTGCCCTCTTTTAGTAAACTTTCACATCAGCCGGTCATGCTGTTTCTGAGAGACCCCTACCTGCTGCCAGCTGGACACGGTGTGTTCAGGCTGCTTACACATAACATCTTAAAAGGCTCTCCTTTCTTCTCCATTTAAAACACAATGCATTCATTCTTTATTTGACCTATTTTTCTTTTTTCTTCACCTTTTTAGATGAATTTTCTAACGTTGTGATCGAAGGCGTGGTGCACGGAGTTTACTACCCAGATCTTCAGCCGAGGTAGAGCCTCCAAGCCGAATCTGAGGGGACGTCACTACAAACGGGATGCTTCTTTCTTTCTTTTTTTCTGCACCATTTTAAGTGTGCTTCATGAAGAACGTAACACGTTAGGAAACACTGAGCCTGATTCACATCTTCCAAAGCAAATAACAAGAATCCATTTTTTTATTTTTGTAAGAAAGGACACCTGGACTCAGAATCAGCACATTTTAAAGCATAAACACTATATTATCCGTTGTCCACTAACAAACTCTCCACTGTAAAAATGAAGTGAAACTGTTTGACTGGTTACTTGGATGTGTTGAAGCACAGAGGCGTATTTTCAGAAATAACAGAGGTCGATACATTGTAACTAACTTTATTTTGTAAAAAACGTAACCAGCAAAATTAACAGAGAGGATCAACTGGAATTAGAAATGTGAGGCTCATAAGAGCAACGGACCTGATTGTATTCTTATAGTGTGCCAGACGCACAGGAGCATTTCTGGGGTCTAAAGCACAGGGTTAGACTGAGGAGATTGATGGATTGATGCCTGCAAACAGGGAGGTGCCCTTCTCTATTTTATCTCCAGTGATGTGGTGTTTCTGTTTATTTCGAGCTGCCAAAAGGAGCCTGCTGTGGGAGTGCAGTGGGTGAATTTATTTTTTTTTTTTTTAGGGACTGAAGAGGGTGTTTGTGCGTTTTGGTGGAGCCGACAGCGAGACGTTAGGGTGGAAATGATTGGAGATTTTTTAAACAGACTCTGGCTGTGACGTTGACGTCTTTCATAAAGTCCGTGAGAAGTACTGTAGTGTTGATATTCGTGCTAGTGAGCTCGCTATGATGAAGTGACAAAGATTGAAATATGTCCCACAGCTGACTAGTAGATGCAGATGGGAACGGTGCAATTACGTTGGCTTCACTTGCGTTTTCCGTTCCCTCAGCAGAGCTTCCCACATTAAAAAAAAACAAAAAACAGGGAATCTCAGCCTTTTGAAATTAAGGGTTTGCTCTGTCGTCATCTTAAACGCACACCACCGACTTAGATGATAACAGAGCCTCTAGTTCTCAACCCAACAGAGAAAAAAATAAGAAATGTGTGTAAAAGCTGTAGGTACATGTAGATTTCTCACTTATTGTTTGTGCATGACTTTGCAGATCAAGTTCATTTGTTTTATGGAAACAAACTGTGACCCGTCTCTAACACTAACGCACTCGTATTAATGTTTAAATCACAAATATAATCGAGGGTCAGTTAAGTTGTGGTAACTGGAAGCATAGTTGACGCCGCCGCCGTGTAAAAGGGATGCAAAATGTTTCATTTTACAGACAGATGGTGATTTAGCAGACTTCAAGCCAGTAAAATAACAGTGCAATATGATATGAAACACAAAACTTTGTCTTTATCTTGCTGCCTGGAAATTATTTCATGTAAAACTTTAAAATCTAACACCCTTCGATGAAACTTTGTCACCGGACACTCTTCGGACAGCAATTAATAACCTAATAGTTTTTGTTTTTAACGTGACTGGACCTCCACTACACATTAATAGTCAAACGACTCTTGAATAATGAAGAGATTTGGATTGTGTGTCTTAGCAAATCGTTGCCTGGAAATCCACGTTGTAGATTTATATGTATTTATATTGTGTGCCGTGTGTGAAAAATGTCATTTCTGTGCCATAATGCCAGCCTACAGTGAACACTGGACGTCTGCTGTAGCACTTTATGAAGAGTAATGTGTACAATACTGACACCAATAAAAGGAAAAAGAATTCCCTATTTTCCGCAAGCTTGTCGTCAGACTCATTTCAATATCAAAATGTATTTTCATCAATAGATCTCCATAAGAAAAATGACAGAAAAGACTTTTTTTCCCTTGCATTGTACCATAGCTGGTTAGAACATTAACTGACTGAAGTATCATGAACATTTGTAAACATAATTTATCTCAAATTGTTCTAATCTGTTTGGAGCTGGCAGATACACAGAAAAGGAAGAGGAGTTTTTGACCACAAGGATCCTGTTCACTGAGATCTGTCCCTTTGAAACATAAAACCCTTCCTCCTTCAGTCACATGCTTCCACCTGCTTCACTTCTGTCATTCAAAACAGCATTAGCATTTTTGCACACACGCATATGGTGGTTTCAGAAAATAATGCCTGCTATCTGTTTAAGCGCACTTATTTTTAAGAACAATGCTTTTTTTTTTTTTTTTTTTTAAACGGTCATTAACAAAAGCTCTAACCACATAGTGACTGTACATTTGGACATAATCTGAAATATTTCAGAAGCACAAACAGGAAAAAAAAGACGCTGTGCTCTCCGGGCAGTGATGTCCCAGTGTAGTAACAGTCCAGTAGTAATAGCGCGGATACACACACACTCACTCACATTGATGGGAATGTGTGATCCAGCACCTACAGGCAGTTCACTGAGTATTTTTTTTGGGGCCTCAGCGGTATTAAAGTTCTCCATGACCGACTTCATCTTTGAGCCGTTCATCTTGATTGGCTTCAACTTGAGGTTCCTTCATGTTGGCGTATGCAACTTCCCTCGTCAGCTGCTCGAGCGGAGGCAGACCCACCGCCAGGTTTCTCATTGCTATGGCCGTCATCAAGAATCTGGAAGACAAATGTGCAGTGTCCACGTGTTTGTTTAGCTGGTTTTTGTACGCTTCGTCTGCATCTGTGCGTTCTCAGAGAGGTCAGCACTCACCCTCTGCGTATTGTGTAATACTTCTTCACGGCAAAGCGCTGCAGTCGCTCCAGCACGCCGGCCTCCCTGCGTTTCTTAACTTCCTTCATCCGTCGCTGCCTCTTCAGGAACAGTCGCACAATCGGGTCAGTGGCGTTGACCTCCGACCCCTCGTCATCATCTGCTGCCATGAGAGGTTGCAGCTCGGGAGGGAGTGGCTCAGTTTCTGTGGGGTGAGACCGACAGGTCAACCTCTGACGAACAACGTCACACTCAAGTAAAGCAGGCACACCAGGAGAGAGCTGAATGGGATTTTCAGTGACATGCAGGCAGATCAGCCACCGACAGGTGAATGGAAATATATTGATTATCTCATTATAATGTAATGTCACCTTGACTTTGTTATACACCACTAGACTAAGCACACACCCCCACCCCACGAGAAGCATCATAAACTTTTATATATCTTCTGTATTGTTTTATATTACGCCTTCGAAATACAATGTTGGCCTTCTTTACTGCTTTTTTTAACAAGTGTTTAGTATTGATACATACTTTAATCAGCTAGAGAGGCAAGTTTGAGATGGTTTGGACATGAGAAGCTGTCAGGCACAAGGAACAGAGGAATACCATAGAGAGGATTCATGGATGTAGTAAAGGAGGACATGCAGAGAAGGAGGCAGATGATCTGCTATAGCGACCTCTAAAGGGAGCAGCCGAAAGAAAAAAGAAGGCTTCCAGCACGTACACACATCTGCGGTTGTAACTGGAGTAACAACTTTTGAAAGCATTCCAGCAGGAAGTTGTGTCTCGCCACAATGCAAAAACTACTCTGGAATGGCTCAGGGAGCTAAGGGAACAACTTTAACTTGTGCCTCCAAATTCCAAAGATCCAAACCCGATTAAGCATCCATAGGAAAAAAGGGGAGAACAAAAGCAAGCCACAACCCGAAGAATCCTCTACCCATGTACCCACAAAACAGGGTAACCTACACAGTACTAAGCATGTCAGTTTTCAGATCTTTTTCAGGAACCTTACCACTACTCTGTAACCCCCTAAAATAACCCACTAAAAGCTATGCAGTGTGTTATTTTTGAAAGCATCTTCACCTGTTCCATTGCGAACACGTTCCTGGATTTCATACAGCTTGGTGAAGTTCTTCTGTAGTGCCGCCTCTGTGGTGTTTACATAGACATACATGTAGCAAGAGGGGTCCTCGGACACTGTGTACACCTTATGATAAGCCCCAGCAGGTACCTACACAAAGCCACAGTAAGGTAAATACTAGAACAAGATAAAGAGCAAAGCGTGAACACTGACAATGGTGAGCAGCTGTACCTTTATCTGCTCACTGGGCTGCAGAGTGTAGTTCTTCTTCTCCTCCACTATCTCTACATTCACCTGGCCCTGCAACACCTGGATGCTGGTGTTGCCCAGATCTTCACTCACAAAGTTTTCCAAGTTGAGACCTAAAAAGGGAAGGTAACAATAACACATAATGAGGAACAAAACAACATGCCATACGTGGCTTTTTCGTCCAATAGAAAAATTGTAAAAGTGAGGTTTGTAACCTGGGAAATCAGCAATAAAGACAATCTCGGTCTGATTGTCCAAACTTCCCTCGATCTCCTGGAACTTGGTCCTCCAAGGCGAGAGGTCCACCAGCAGAGGCATGAGCCATTTGTTCGGTTTGAAAGGTGACCATTCAGCCCTCACAATGTCCACACGAGGATCAAAGATCCTTAAAAAGCATCCAGAGCAGATTTAAACCTCACCCTTTAACAATTATAACTAAAGGCTAAAAAACAAAAAGCTCTCGTACCTTTGCTGGAAGCGTTCATTGATGGACACCCAGATCTCAAAGTAGATTTCAGGATCGGAGATGTTATAGCGAGGCAGGTACTGATGGAGGCATGTAGCATACTGCTTCAGCATGTCTCCATGGTCCTTCCAACGACGGCTCTGTGTGAACACCTACAGCAGGCGGATCGTAAATTGGAAGAGCAAGAATTTAGGAAGAACTACAATCTGAAAAGGTCAAGGAAAGGCAGTTTTGTTTATTAAAGAAACGTCCATAGGGAGACACTGTCGAGAGAAATTAAAGGAATTCCAAACAGCACAGATTACAGTTATAACCAATGCATAATATTAGTAATAACAATATAGTCAAAGCACTTCTGTAAGCACTACTTTTTGTTTTGTTTTGTTTTTTTAGCCCAGATAGCAAATGCTATCCAAGCCGACAGTGTTTCCCCTGTAACTCACCCCTGGGTTCAGATATCCAGTTTCACCCGTTTTCCTGTCTTTGTAGGTGATTTTAACGTGCTGATGGCTGCGAGAGTGAACCATCATGTCCCATGAATATCCATACAGGCCATTAGTCCAGTTGTTATAACCCTTGACAAAAAAAAAAAAGAAGTTTAAATAAAGTCATAAATCACATTACCATTTTCACACTTTAAATTCACTGCTGAGTAAGCTTTCAGCTGTCTGTTGACAACAGACGTCAGAGCTGCTCTTTGCTGTTGACTCTGATTGAGCAACCATTGGTCTCAGCAGATAACTCCAAGAGGGCTTCATGGATGAATGTGTTATCTGTACAAGCATTTCAAACCAAAGATCTTAGTACCTGCGTGATGAAGTGGGAGTAGGGCATGAAGAACTGTTCCATTATGTAAAGAACAGTAAAAATGGCTCCCAGCTTGTGTTTTAGTCTCAATTTGGATGATTTGGCAGCAGCTGGGGTCTGTCTTTGCTGAGTGCCACTGCCTTGGATTTCTTGGTAAACACAGGAAGGGCTGGGCTGGGACCCCGGTGAGGTGAGGGGCAGGACTGGCCTGAGGAATGATGGGAAATGGGCAAAAAAACTTCTTGGCCAGTCAGCGTAGCAGAAGAGAGGACTGGTGGCCAGCATCGTGTAGGGAAACATCCCTGTGGAGGATTAAGACGGAGGTAAAACGACACCACAGAATTAAAAGTATTCCTTTAAAAAAGAATAACTCACCAATGCTGAAGAGCTGCGAGTTCATACAGTGGAAGTAGCTGACAAAGCAAAATGCATAAGGCCGAGTGACGTCAAAAAACAGCAGATAGCCGGCGGTCAGATCCAAAATGAGACCGCCTCCGTGCACCACCAGCAGGCTTACTAACTCCACAGGAAGAATCAGTCTGATAAAGGGGGGGGAGGCATGATCAGAAGCAAAGTACTGGGATAATCACAGTTAAAGACTTCAAAAAAAATACCTACTTGAAGGGGTCAAACAGCCAATGGTGAGCTAGATAGGACATTGAGTATCCCTCCATCCAATCAGCATCCAACTTCTTCACTCCAGCAATGAAGTATACTATAAATATCTTTGAGAAACAGCAGAGATGTCATTTGGTGACTTATGAATCCAAAAGCTGAAAAACATGTATCATATGTATGAAATAAATAAACAAACCTGAGCTCGCAGCAGTGTGTAATTCCACAGAGGCACATCAGCATTTCTTATAGAGGGTCTCCGCAGTCCATCGATAGACCTACAAACACACATGCACGATCATCGATGAGAGAAACACACAAGCACAAACACACACTCAGGTAGATTACTAAACATCACCTCACCAGTATCTGTTGCCATCCATGAGTGTGAGAAGAAATCCAATGAGGCCGTAGAGATAGGAGTGATTGTTCCAGGCGGTTTTGTCCAGGAAGAAGATGTACCAGTACGTGGAGAGGAACATGAGGCAGGAGAGGCGGTAGAAGCAGCCGAGCATGATCCCCAAAGCACCTTAAGTCAAAAACAACAACCACAAAAATTAATAAATTCTTATCGTTAATGAGTCTGTTTTTACATGTGAATAGTATCTCCTAACTATCCTGACTCTATGGAAGCTTGTTTCCACCATTGAAAACAAAAACGCTTTTCATTTCAGGTTATTTACTCAAAGTTTGAGTCAGTAAGTCAAGATTTTTTAGATAATAAGCTAAAATGTTGACTCATGGATAGCAAACCACTTTATTTTTACTTTGATACAACTCAGCCTGTGAAAAAACTTTTTTTAAAAAGGAACTTGTCACGTTGAATTCACAGTGACATCATTGCAATTAACTCTGTTGTGAAGCGACATTTTAAATGGAAATGATTACTTCAACTAGGCATCAAGGGTATAAAGATGCTAGTGTTGCATTATGGGAAATATAGGACCCAGCTTTTTTTTTTTAAACGGTAACTTTTGGCTTTTTACCAGACTGGCCCACCGCTCAGTGACATCACAAGCAAACGGTGGATCGGACTGAATAACCGAGGGACACTGCAAGGAGGCAACTTGTTAATGTGATAGTGTCGTGACTTTATCAAGACACTGATCATTATTAAAACATGAATAGGCAATAAAACAGTCATAATCACAAAAGTGAATTAATGAAAATTAATTTTATAAAAGTAAAAAGTTGTCAACGCCGCATGCATACCCTGCTTTATCTTTCTTTGACTCTAATGGGATCATTTATCACTAAAAGAATATTATGTTGTATTTAGTAACTTACTTAAACTTACTTCTAAGTTATTAAATGGTTAAAAGCAGCAATGGCTGATGTTTTCTGACTTTCAGGATCTCATAAAAGCAAAAACCCCAAAAATGCTGAACTCTGAGGGTGAGTGGTCGGGGTGCATGCTACGTATGTGCAAATGTGTTCTCTAGTTTCATTCCTTTACTGTCTCTCTCTCTCTCTCTCTCTCTCTCTCTCTCTCTGCAGCTTGTATCCAAACTCCTGGGTCTGAAAGAAACAGCCAACACTGAGCGACTGCTCTGGGGGGAAAAAGAGGTCCAATTTTATAGAAATCTGTGCAAAATTGCCCTTCTGCTCATTTAATCTAATCACTAGTAAAAACTTTTAAACTTGTTGGTTATACGTGAAAAACATGTATAACTTTAATAAGCCTGATGTGTCCTAGCTTTGTATCTGCTGTCTGTTTGCTTTCTTGCTCAACCTTTAGTGAGCTCTACCTTTTCATTGATTTAAACCTTGCAAGAGTCGGCTGGCTTGGGGGGAAAAATGTAAGTGGAAAAATGCAGGCGTGTGTTTCCCACAGAGAGCGCTTCCTATTAAAAAAAAAAAAGACTGCATCCACTCAGACTCAAAAACAGGTGTTCTCTCAATTCGGGAATAAACTTGGAAACACTGAGCCTGACCCACCGAGGAACATCACCACGTACACCAGGTACATCCAGTCCAGTGGCAAAGGCTGTAAGAAGTTGAAGAGAGGAAAGCGACACACGGGGGCCCCATCCAGGTACTTGTAGTCCAGGTTACTGAGGCCACGTTCCTGTGTGATGTCTATGACCATCAGCAAACCTGCACAAAGTATCAAAAGCATCACAGCAGGTCGGAGACCGTCAGTATACCCAGCAGGCAGACTGTACAGGTGTGCTTAGTTTACCAAACAAGCAGCGGAAGATGCCCAGAGATGCAGGATCCGTGGGGCGGTTCAGGAGAGCCACAAAGCTGTGCCAGGAAGTCAGGTCCTCCTTCTTAAAGCCAAATATTTGCTCCATCTTGCTTCTGGTGGGCGTTTGTTCACGTTTGGGAGCTTTGTGCTGCTCCTTTGCAGTTTGATCATCTCCATCGCGGCGCACAAAAGCGCCTGCAGGGAACAAATTAGAGTTTTTATGTACTAAACACGAAGTGAATTAACTCACTCACGCAGAGTCCCTGCGTGAGTTACAAATCTCCCAGCTCTCATTTAAACACTGAACACGGCTCAGGTTTAGACATTATTTGCCACATGTTGGTCTAACTGGTTATTATGTTATTACATGAACAACAACCCCGCACGATGTGTCACTGCAACAATAACCTCACCTGCCGTAGCATCTCTCGCCTCCATGTTAGAAAAATGCCGGGTTCTGGTTCGGGTCAGGGGGGGAAGGAGGGTCTCTCTGCTCTCCCTGACCCAGGTGCGGGAGTTCTGTGCGGTCAGGGACAAAGTTTACGTGTCACAGCTCCACACACAGTAGTGTGTCAGGCGGACAGGAGGAGCAGGAGGCGGAGGAGGATGGGACAGGAGCGATTGGAATATTGTGAA
>VUQG01021042.1:10595-20714 GCA_015106755.1 Etia nguti | reverse complement strand
TTCACCCATACTCCCACTTTTACCCTCATGCACCTGACCTCCAAGGGTAAAAAAAAAAAAAAAAAAAAAGTAAAAACACAGGGCTGAGTTGGTAAGAGAGTAATAACAGGAAGAGACAACTGCAGGATCAGGCCCAGATGGTAAGGTATGGCCAGCTCCTGTTGATCCGGGGAAGGGATTACATAAGTAGATTTAAACCAGCGAAAAGGGGGACATGTTTTATTAGCGTCACTTGTGCCAGATCTATATTTGGAGTATGAGCCCACAGAAACAGGCATGCAGGGACAAAAATAGCCTTTAATAGCCCAGTTTGGGAGCTTTATTCCATTCCCCTCTCCTGCAACAAGGATAGTGACAGAAGGAGAACACTGTGTATGAAGCGGCTCGCTTCACCCACTCATGGTTCTCCCTCAGGCAGGGCAGGAAGGAGGCAAGTGTGGGAAAAAAGGAGAGAGGTGGAGGAGTGGGGGGGTGGAAGTGGACAAGATGTGCTCAATTACCTTGGTACGTTGTGCTTTGTTTGAAAAGCCATTTAAGAAATACTACAAAACAGCTGATTACCTCCATATAGTCACATGAATTACCTTTCCACTAAATGCTAATGGATGATACTGAAACAAATGAAGACTTTTTTCTATTTAAATTGCCTCCTTTATCAAAGCTAACCCCAGCTCTGTTTATACCTAAGGAACAACAACAACAACTAACTTCTTCAGTGTAATATTATTTTGCCAAGTCCTATACAATACAGGTTCTTTACTACTATATTCCAGAATTGCTAAAATAAAGATTCTGGCTACATGTTAGTGCATGTCCAGACTTAAATACAACAACAAGATTTTGTCATGCCTGAGAGTCTACAAGTACTGTTGGAAAGAAGGATAGACAGTCAGTGTAGCTACAGATGTGAGGAGAGGCAGCGAGGGAGTTGCTAGAAACCCTATCTCCTCATATTGGGTGCCTGTTGCCCCCAGAGAGTAAGCAAGAAACAAGAAGCCCAGCTGTCCTTAACAATAGACCTACCCCTCACCACCCACATCTCAAAAGGCCTCATTCAGTCCTTGGGCTCTCCAGAGGCTGTTTCCAGGTACACTAGCCAGAACATGCTTGCTTTCAAAGCAGATGTCTGTCTCTGTTTGCGGTACTTTTGTGTGTTTATGGCATATGTGCAGGCCTTCATATTGAAGCCATCTGTATAGTTTTTTTGTTTGTTTTTGAATTTACAGAGTCAGATCAGAAATATTCAAAAGTGAACATGCTGTGTCAGCAAGTATTTTTCTTACAGGTGGTGAGTTTTTCACATCCAACAGATTTTCTCCTGTGGAATATCATTTGATCTGGCTTTTAGATGGATTCCCTTGACTGTTAGATGCTTCCCATGGACTTGGGCTCCCTAAAGAAATAAATGCATTTGTTTTTGTATCCACTCTTATTTAACTTGCCTCACCCACCACATCTGCACTACCCGACATTTCCACAGTGTGTTTATCTTAAGACTCCACGGAATCCCAGAATCATATTCCAAATAAAATACATGTCCACTCGGTTGTAAAACCCTAGGTTTATTTCCTAGTGGTGTGTTGGCCATGTCTTCTGATACATTTATAGAGAACTGCTGAGGGTTCATGCTTTTGTCATTGCACTGGCAAATAGTTCTAAGGGCTATTGGTGTAAGTGCAAGGTGTGGCCAAACACATGTGATATCACTGCTTTGCTGGACTGAACACCCAGCCATTTTTTGTTTACTTGCCAAGAAGCTCAATTGACTGAGCAGCTGATCAGGCTAGTCACTAAAATGTAGTGCAAAAAGTCAGTGGCCAGCCACAAAGGATTGAGAACCAGCAGTATATCAGGTGAATTTTTCGTTACAATGTTTCAGAGATGTTTTTTTTAAAAAAAATTTGAAAAAATGTGGTTGATGATTGAATCTTGAAAGTAAATGTTGTTTTCAGACATGAAATAAGATGAGAATACAAGAAATTTGTTAATTTTATTTTCTTTTTACTTCACATGGCCTTATGCTGCCTGCTGGCTCCTTTCTCAGCTAGAAGGGAGTTTAGCTCTGTGTTACTGGTGTTTCAGTCATTGCTGGGAAAAATTCTCATTGTATGTCAAAAGTGTCAAAAAGGCTGACATAGTTTGCAGTTAAATCTGCCACTTAATAATGATGACTGTGATTGGGTCACAGCTTTCAAACCATCACTCCCTAGACTCATGTGATTGATAGGTGTGCTGACTGCATTCATTCTGACTTGGCTTATGTTAAACATTAATAAAAACGTTACTAGTAACAAATCAAGAAAGATTGCTGTTGGAATGAGATTAGCATGTTATTTGGTGTATTTAAGAAAAGGAAATAGGTGCTTTTTGAGGTATGATAAATAAACCAGCAACATGACAAGTAACCAGCTTTGTATTTATTCTCCTCTCAAGCATTTTTAATACACAGAAAGTACAAAAGCTTGTTTGAGGCAAAAATCATCTTCATTATCTCCAGTACAGACTTCAGCCTTTTTCTCAAATGGGGGAAGGGAACAGTTACTAAATCCACTTATTCAGAGCCCTGCTCCACCCATCCCAATCCAGAAAAACTTCATGTTTTCTTTCAAGTCACACTTGTGTCTGTTTTGTAGATGCAATCATTGCATGCTTTAAACCAAATTACATCTTACACAGGCGTGTCTAAAAGTTAATTCAGTGACAAGTACGTGTGACAAATTACCTGACACTGTTTATATTGGGAGGATGTCAACCCCACTTCATGGTGTGAAAAAAGCTAATAATTCTGCAAATTCTTCATGATCACATCTGCTCTCTGTATTCAAGAAGAGTGTCTCTCACGATCACCCCTTCAGCTGTCACTTTATATTGAGTCCCAGCTCTTCACTGCTGACGTGAATGATGTGTTACTGAGAAGTGTGCTCACGAGTGCGTGGCGTTTGTGGAAATGCATTTGGGAGACATGCGTGAGTCTAAAAGAGGACAACGCTGTGTGTGTGATGGTGTTTTGCGTAGGTGACAGTCCCTTGGGTATTCCCAGAGAGCAAAGTCTTTATTCCATGCAGCACAAACACAAACAGCTCTTCAGAGAGGAGAGCACCAGTCAGTCAGTCCCAGGGCTTAAAAGAGAAGGCTTCCCCACCCCCATCACTAAGATGATCCTTACACACACACACACACACACACACACGGACAACACGTACACTTAAAGGCATACAGGAGAAGGCTTTCTCACAGACATGCACAGGGCAGGCGTATTTCTTCTTCACACACTTTGCTGTCCTCAGTGCCCTCCCTGTGTTTATTTATGATGACCCCAGTGCTGATACCATCTCATTCTCTCTCAATTACATCAGCCAACTCCCTATCCTCCTTAGCAGAAACTGTTTTTCTTCTTTCCCTATGTTTCTCTTTTTTCCTGTCTCCTTCAGCTAGTTTTTAAGGTACCTTTTCTTTATAAATCATTAAATAAATAAACAAGAATGAAAATGTTGTTTCCAGCCAATTGATAGTTTACAAGCCAAACAACAGCATTTGTTAATTTATGGCAAATACACAGGAGGCACAAAAACATGCTCCATGGGAAATGAGTGGCTGTTGCATTAAGTTGCATCACTATTCTTGGTAAAAAATAAATAAATAAATTTTAAAAAAGCCATACTGGTCACACATTAAGCATAGCATGATGTAATTTGACACATCAGGCAAAATGCAACAGTGCTTGTAAGATTTAATTTATCACTTGCACTCTTTTGTTCATGGTTATGTGCTGCTCCTGTAATTACCCCTTTCCTCTTTCCCAGTTTCACAAATGATTTCTAAAGGCAGGGAAAATGCCAATTATTCCTTACCTGCTCAGGTATATCATTCTCTGTGGCAGGAGAGCCATAACATCACCGATTAGGATCCTACTGTAGCATAGAACACTTTTACAGAGTTGATTTTTAATTCCCCATAGCTGCAAATATATTTTTTCATCCTAACATTGCCTTTTTAAGTCAGATTTACAAGTCACAGGTGTCTCTGTGTTTCAAACAACATCAAACCTTCCAAAGTGTTCTATTACCAACCCTTCTGTGTAGTGTTTCATCACAATTCCAGGGTGAAATATCAGAGAAATAAAGCTTGATGATCCAGATTGTTACATCCCTGCTGCCTTTTATCAGAATTCTCTTGATATTTTTCTTGCTCTCTGGTCAAGTCCCTGTATTGTGCACTACTACACAGCACTATACTTAATCAACTGCCTTTTGAAACGAACTTCTGAAGCATCATCTGTAAATGCATCATACTAAAATTAACTGTGATGATTAACGCTGCTGTGGGTTGTGCTCAAAAGTGCTTTACTGATTTGCAGTGTTTCTGATGCATAAATGATTAGTCCACTGCTTACTGAGTGGGGTATTTTGGCAAATTGGCTCAGACTGCACATAATAATAACTAAGCTGGAGTTACTATGTACAAAGAAAGTGTTCATGTTTTTTTGTCCTTTTTCCTTTTTTTTTCTTTTTCCTGAATTTTGTTATAATCTGTGTTTATCTATTACAAATTATGAACACAAGCGGAGCAGAGAAAAATTGAAAGTATGCTATCGAACTTCTGTAGTGTAGTGGCCATCCACTTCCTGCGACACACAATAACAGGAAGTGGTTAACAAGGTCCCAGACAGCCATCTCCATTACTGAAAATGCACACAGTTCCTTCCACAACAGCATATCGTTTTCAGCCTCAGTGTCACAGAGCAAAGGGGCACAAATACAGGATTTTTTTTTTTTTACTCAAAAAAAAAGCAGGATACAAACTGTGAACAGCAGGAAAAGGTGAGGTCTCAGTTTGAGCGTTTCACATGTGACCGGGCTCTGTACAAACACATGTAAGGGTGTGTCTGTATGATTTAGTTCACTGGAGGGTGGTTTGCTTAAAACACATTTTCTTATTAAGCCTAGAGAGAAAGTAAACCTGAGGCTGATGGGATTGGCAATAAGGTTTAGGGAAGGGCAGGCATCTTTAAAAATACTTAATAAGTGACTAAATAAACTGCCTGTCTGTCACTGTTAATCATGGCTAGATTTAAAAAAAAAAAACATTAGATGAATGAACAAGTATCAGTCGAGCCAGCTGGGAAATCAAACCTTTGCTGAATTTATTATCATTTTGGGAGAAGAGAAAAAGACATCTTGTCCATTAATTAAAAACAAAAATCCTCAGTGCCATGCTTTTCTTTCTTTAAATGAAAAATACTCACTAGTTCAGACAATAATGGGAGATAATCTTACTATAGTGATTGTAGCGTATGTATGAATACATTTTTGTATGTACCCTATCTCCTCCTTGATGGCTTGAGCCAATCTTTACAAAACTTTTCATGAACATCATAACTCATACAGCGATTATTGACATCTGTATCGTAAAAAAGAAAAAGTTTTGTAAATCCAAATTTTTTTGATAGTTTTTGATATTATGTCATTGTGCCCCATTTGAATGCAATGTAACGTTCTTCACTTGTTTTGGTTACTAGTGTCACATTCAGTCTATGTGAACCATACATAACTTGATGGTCACTAAAATTTCTATCCCTAATGGAATTTTTGTTCAAGTCACCACTAAGTATGAAATGAATCATTTGAAATAGTGCAACAGCCCTGTTTTTTGCTAGTATTTCTTTGCCACTTCTTTAGGAGCTGCCAATCATGGATCTGCTGCCACTGCCAAAAGGGACAGGCATTTGGACTGTGTACAGTGTGAGCTGGGAGGCAGGTAAAGCCGGGGAAATCTTTGTGTTAACCCCCAGCATCCTAAATTGGGTTTCAGTTGTCCTCACACCTAAAAAAAAAGCCCGTAGCTGTCAGAATAATAGGTGTTTTAGCTATTTGCCTATGTAGAACCTATGCAAATATGTATGAAACCCATGATTTTATGGAATCCTTCAAAAAACAGTGTGACACTAATGATGCTGCACAATGGTCGAACACTGGTTGGTTGAAAATTTGGCTGGAACAGGAAAGGGAGAGACAGCTGAGTCCACCAGAACTTTTCAGAAGCATGAAAAAAAAATTAATAATTTCACTGCCCACTGGTGAAAGTAAACGACTGCAACATGTAGACAGCAGTCTGCAAAGCTGGGTGTAGGCGAATATGGACCCAAACACAGTACCCTAGAGGCATCTCTATAGCTTCAGCCCCTGCAAATGTATTAGGGTCCTTTTGGTGCTATATAAATAAAATTGAATTGAATTAAACTGAAAAATTGGGTCCAAGTGACCTAAATTTCATCATCAGACAGTGAGTACCATGGTCCATGCAGATGTCCACATGCCTGCTTATTGTTTTTGACTGTACATCACAACCCATTAACTACATGTGCGCCCCAAGCTTTGGACTTCAAAGAAGTATACCAGGAATAACTGCTCAGCTGTGATGTCTCTAGCTGCCAGTGTCTATATCTACAACAGAGTATAATCAGGGACTTACAGTACAATGCACCAAATACATGTGTACCCTTCAAATGGACTTCAAAGAACTAAACCTGGAATGATTATTCAGCTGCCTATGTCCATGTCTGCTGTTTGGGAAAACCATGTGGTTCTCTCACAAGTATATCTTACAGACTTTGATCTTGCAAATCTTGTGAAAATTCTGCTGGACCAAAAAGTGAACCCCCCCCCAAAAAAAACAACAGAACAGAACCAATTAAAAAGAAAATAATTAATTTTAGTGCTACAACCCAATCCACCTAGTGGATGTTGACAAAGTTCTGGACAGCCTGAAAAAAGGCATTTACATTCTTACAAATAATTTCTGCCAATTGCATTTGGAGGGGGTGCACGAAAATCTCCTGGAGCTGAATAGGGTTGATTGTGTGAATACTAACAGCAGAACTCAGCAAAGACCAGGATTAACATCCCAAGAACAATGTTTCTTTGAAATAATGTCCCCAAGTTTCTAAACATAACAGTAGACTTTGCTGCTATGAGAAAATAAAGTGGAAAAAAACTGAGTATACAGTCAGTGAACATTTTGCTGTTATGATGTGTGTGCTACCATTATTTCCAAAACCAAAAAAGTTCAAGGTGTGATCGTACAGGACATATCACCTTTCACCTGTGATTTTAAATCATGTCAAATTTAGTTCAGAAAGCGAACATCCATAATTGTGACGCTTATATAAGCCATCTGCATCTACCATCCCTTATTTAGCATTCATATGCGCAACTACCAGTAAAGTGATGCTACTTCTTTCTCTCTCTCAGTCTGTAATTAATGTTCTTCGGGGGATGTGTAAATATAGTTGCTCAGTCTTTTAGCCAATTACGCAGAACAAAGACGGTGGATGTCAGCAGAATCCTCAGCGCTCTGGGAGCTCCCAGCACAACCAGGACTGACCTTCAGGCTTTCACTTCTTTGCTGCTCCTTATCAGCACACATTACTTTGTTATTGTCATCCTGGCTCACAGCAGTCTTTCAAGGACAGTTTGGGGTATGAATCAAACCAGAAACAAACTTTAAAGTTTTTTCAGCATAATTAACTTGCCAAATAAAGTCTGCGACCAATCTTATCAACCCAATGAGAGGATGGTACGTTTTTCTGCCTTTCCATAGATTTGATTTGTGGTGAGAGATGATTATTATCTGGCTTGTTACCAAGTAAAATGTATTTATTGTATGATTTCTCAATCAAAAATCTTTACACTGATAGTCACATCCGACACACTTTGTCCTTATAGACCCTTAATTTTGGGTATGGACGTTTCCACATACATCATTACTAAAATATAGAATTTAAAAGTTGATTCAAGCAATTACAACATAAAAACTGAGTGAGTTTATCTCTTTTTTTAACCTGTGTTGGTTAATATTTTCTGTTTTTCTCTCCTTCTCTTTCCCTTTCTCTGCCTGGTCATATTTTTCTTCATACTTTTTTTTTTCTAAATGAATGAAACTTGGCACCAATGGCATTATACTCTCTTCAAGGTTTAGGCAGAAACCCTGAAATTCAATTACACACTAAGCCATTTGATAGATTTCACTTGATTCTGTGTTCATCCTTGGTATGTCCAGCTTACTCACCATTACCAAAGCCTTGCAAAGGTTCACTATAGCTCCTGATGTTAGAGCTGCAGTCAGTTAGAAAAGTTTGCATTTCTTTTGGAGATGAAAATGCATATGAGTTAACCATTTTCTTTGAGTCCTAGAAACTCTTAGTTTTAGTTCTTTAACACCATAGCTTGGCCCTTAGGCCAAATGGCTGAGCAGGAAAAGCAAACTTCCTTTTTGTTTACTTGCTCAGTCTGTCTCTCCTTGCTTAATGCTACTGTTCTGGTTTCAACTCAACACTGTGCAAAGGAGACAGCCAATTCTCCAGTGTCCATCTGTATTTATCTTTGGTATCTTCCAAATATACAGTTCTGAACTGAGCTGCCACTGGGTTTCTATCAGTCTTATAAGTCTTGTCTTAACTCATTTCTACAGAGTGATTAGTCCTTAATAAAACCTGCAGTGCACACAAGAGTCTTCATGTTTGTTCTCAGCGGTGTGCAAACAGAATTCTGCTACATCATCACACAGATCATCTTTCATGTTTTACTTTAACTTCTCTTTGGTTTCTAGCTCTGTTACATAACATATTCAAATGTCTGTCAGTATTAAATAATTAATCAGAAAGATCTGAAGTAACACACCCTTTATTTGTCATGGTAAAATACAATATACACTGACTTTTTTTGTTGTTGCACTATTGCTTAAAAATGGGAACTGGAAATGGGTGATTCATGTTCCTCTTCATATATACAGATAGATTTCACACATGTTTTCACAGTGGCCACTCGTGTTACTGCAGTTTTTGTCACCTCGATTTTTTTCAAATTCCCCATTCAAGCACATCCCAAGGATGCTCTGCTGGACTGAGATCTGGTGACTGTGGAGACCATTGCAGTGCAGTGTTTTTAATCTTCTGTTCTCTAATTTTGGTGAGTCAGTGCGAAATGTAGCCTCCGTTTCCTGTTCTTAGCTGACAGGTGTGGCCCCTAGTGTGGTCTTCTGTCGCTGTAAGCCCATCTGCTTCAAGGTCAGATGTGTTGTGCTTTCAGAGATGCTCTTATGCATAGCTTGTTTGTAACACAGAGTTAAAGTGATTGACTATTCATGTTTCGACAAATGTGCATATGGTTTTGAGCGGTTCAGTGTCTTTAGCACAGGTGATTCTATATTATGAAAACTGTTTTAATTTTTTTTTTTGTTTTTTTTGTTTTGAGAACTGCATTAACAGGGGTCAGAATGACTTTTCCGCTGTGAGAATTGAGTCAAACTGATTGAGAAAAACTGTAAAAAAAAAAGCGAAACACAAATATTTAGGGAAATTCACAAATAAAAATATACAAAAGAGAAAAGAAAACATGCAAAAAAGACATTTCTGGGACACTACAGGTGGGGGGAAGTTAGTTTAAATGCTGACACAGATAACAATAAGTATAAATATGAAATCTAAATGGCTACTTTTGTTTCTTTTCACTTTTGAAAAAACATTAAAATTTAGTGGATGATAATTATATCAGCTTTTAGGCAGTATCGGGTGGAACTTTTTTAGCTTATTCAAATTGGGTCATTACACAGTCTAGCATGGAGTGCTTCTCTTGTAGCTTTTATTTTAGTTGCATTTTTACATAATTTCCGGGTTCAGAAAAAAAAAAAAAAATTTCCTATCACTCTTTCATTTAATTTGCATAATAAGGATAGCTGTACCATTTTAGTAACTTTAAATTTATCATAGCAACCAAACACAAAAATTAAGTCCACTTCCTGTTTCTGTAAATATATATATCCATATTAGACATCACAATGTGGATGCATGTGTGCGTGTGTGTGTGTGTGTGTGTGTGTGCATTATGTATCACCAAGGGCCTACTTGAGAAAAACACACTGAAAAGCAAAAAGACACAAGGACCTTGTCCTCTTGCTGTCACTGCTTTACTTTGCTTTGATCCATTTCTAATTTATCTTCATGACTAAAGATGATTCTACCACAGTGACAAAGAGTCAATGAGCACTACAACAGCTCTACTCCACAGGATCCATAAAAAAGGGCTGTGACTTGTGATAAAAAAAAAAAAATCAGGCAAGGCG
>VUQG01021042.1:0-10575 GCA_015106755.1 Etia nguti | reverse complement strand
GACTTGTGATAAAAAAAAAAAAATCAGGCAAGGCGGCCGGAGGTGTGGCTCATTGCCTAGAGGATTTCTGAAAAGTGGGTCACACATGTGGGAGGACTAATCCTTTTGTGTGAGGTAAAGAAAATAAAAGGAATCACACCTGCTACAGTATACACATAGGCCATGATGACTCCCTTACTAATGTTGACATAGCACTGGGGGTTGGTGGCCTTGTTTAATTAGATCTAGTCTTGGTTGCACCTAACATAAGGGGGGATGGATGGATGGGCTGAGCAAACAAAGTGGACATTCATCAGTGTTGCCAATCACACCGGATGTGATTAAGTCACGCACCCTGTGGCTGCAGCACTAGGGCTAGCATTACACTAGCCACCAAGGCAAACATAACCACTCCGCACTCAGGCTCAAAGGTCAGAAGGTGTTGGATTGTTTTTACATGAATACCCAAAGAGGTCACATTAACATCTAAGTATTACACTTAGGGTAAATTATCATGCCCAAGTGTCATGACCAAGTCTATATTAAATGGTAAAACCATTAGTAGAGCTTCTAAGCAGTCCTCTTTACTCAGTTAAGCATTTAAAGAAAATCCACTGATTTGTATCTTTTTTTTCTTGAAATAAAACTGTCTCTCATGAAAGATACTCCTTTGTTTGCAGGGATTTTCAGCATGGTTATTGAAGTGAGCAAACACTGAACTGAAGCCTTGTATTACTCTTTACCGAAGAAATGTATTTCCATACAATGTAAATTTCTGTCTACCACTGGATTTAACCACATGCTGAATTCTAGTCAAGCAAGGTTTGATGCATATATTGACATTTAGTGAAACATATATCCTTTTGCTTTAACTTAATAGTAATTCATGTAGTGGAACTAATTCATTGTCTTTTTATTATGCAGGTTGCTTTTGGCATATGAGGAAAACTGAAGAGCCAAACCCAAACCAAAAACACTGCTTTTCTTTTCCAGTTGTGTGAAGAGTAAACAGGAAGCATGTGGCATGTCAAAAGAAGGGGAGGGGAGGGAGAAGCTTAGAAAGAAAGAAAGAAAGAAAGAAAGAAAGAAAGAAAGAAAGAAAGAAAGAAAGAAAGAAAGAAAGAAAGAAAGAAGGTGGAATCTACACATGCTTTTTTTCCACTGAAG
Source organism: Etia nguti (assembly GCA_015106755.1). Lineage (NCBI taxonomy): Eukaryota > Metazoa > Chordata > Actinopteri > Cichliformes > Cichlidae > Etia > Etia nguti. Next base: position 9,429 of record VUQG01021042.1, on the reverse strand, counting down.
AGTTTACAGAACAAACAACAATAAAGATGAAGCTGAAGAAAAAAATGACAGACGTCAAAACTTCCATGGTCACGGGGTATTTTGACAGACAGCATTTGGTATTCCTGGATGTTTTAAAAATAGTTCTCCAAAGAGGAAGAGAGAAACATGATGTGCAGCATTTTGTCGCTGATTGGTCTGACACATGACACTGAAACATCAGCTCACTTTGAGCAGTGCACCTAACATTAGAATACTTCAGAATATCAGTACTGAAGATAGTTTAAAAAAAGATGTTTTAATAAGCTCCATATGGTTTTTCTAACAATGATAGTTGCAGTGTCATAGATCTGCCTGGTGTCTGTATGCAACTTGTTGGCAGGCACTTAAATGACCAACACATATTTGCAAAAAAAAAAAACCCCAAAAAGTGTAAGGAACCCAGGCTGCCAGTCTCTCATCACTTGGCACAGAAACACCATGCAAATTTCATGACCACAGCATGTTGCTGCTGCCAATTCTTTTGCTTTGAGTCGGATTCACTTGTACATCGACAAAAGCCTAGGGCATTCATCTTTTATAATGCTGTTTTTTTTCCTTTTTTTTTTGGCCTTTATTTGATGTAGTCAATAAAAGATTTAGAGCACTGGTTAATTCTGTGGGTCTAGTCAGGTAGACAGTGCTACAGCTGCTGTTGTGGTGATGAGACCAGCACTGGAGGGATGGAAGGAGGCAGGGTGCAGACTGACAAGCAGACAGACAACCATGGCTGCTAATATAGCAGAGAGGGAGGTGCTGATGGCCTGTTGCCAAGGTGACACGGGCCAGCCGGGTTCTGTCTCATTTGCAGATGCAAACGAGACCTCGCAGCTCCCACAGACGCTCGCTAAGCCTCCTCTGGAGACGCAAACTGAATCCCCTCCTCCCCAGAGAGCTGCTCCTACATACACCTGAGCTGAGAAGAGAGGGGAGGCACAACTATTTATTTGCTTTTTACGTTTGCTTGTGATGTGCCGCCTTTGTACCCTGTCTTGCCTCCTTTGGGAAAGAAGAATTGCTCAGAGTTTCTAAGTGTCCAACAACCCCCACAGTGACATCTTCCCTCCTTGTCTCCTCTCCCATTCCATTGATTGTCTGTGTTGAATTGGCCTTTTCAGCGAGGGGGATGGATAGCCGCATGCACTGTTGAATAACAGCCCTCAGCCGACGCAGCACTCCACCCCAGCGACAACAAAAAGGCAGACTTCTTTGTTTGGCTGGAGGTAAACAGCTGGGAACAGATGATGCTGGCCCAACTGATTTATGTGGCCACAGCTACTGTGGTGACAAGGTTTTGTTGTGATAGGGACAAATACATGATGGGAGACAGAGGACGGATAGGATCCAAGAGAAGTCAAAAAGTTCATAAATAAATATGTTTTAGAGTATTTTAGATGCTTATTTGTGTGGGATTATTTGGCTTTCTGAGGAGCACTTCCCTGAATAAACTAGTTTTAGAACATGTAAAATATCCTGAATTTATGCCTGGCATCCAAATTACTATGCTATTTTAGGACCCATAAAATGAAGACTTTTGGAAATGTTGCTGACCCAGACCTTGTTTGAGAATTCTGAGATTGTGTTTTGTGCAAGGATTTATATTCCTGCATTGGTGTCCAGTCATGTAGCTCTTTGGCTACCCAGAGATAGGGATTGTGGGAGTTCAAGCAGTTCTAGAGAGATGTACTTGTGTGCAGTCCTCCAAAAAGCCTCACTACAATGAAGCTATTTGTAGCTAGAATGCTGACCGATTAAAAAATTTTGCTTGACAAAGAAAGCAAACAGTTCACCATAAAGAGGAAGACAACCCCAGAAAACATCAAAGATAAAAAAAGCACACGGAAAGAACTGACAATGGTTGGAGCAGACAGTTTTCATTGTTTGTCACACTCAGTTTCACTTAACACCAAAGACGTTCTTTGCATGATATGACCTCCATCTTCTCCAATGAGTTAAGCTAAAAAACCAACAACATCACTAACATGAACACAGCTCATTGGTTAGCTTTCCCCATAGGCTGTATAGAAAAGATTGGCACAGCCACCAAGATATCACTCTTTGGTCTCTGAAGTAATTTTTGTTGCTGTCTGTTTTTAGATAAGAGAAGTGATCACATTTGGATGAGAGGGCAGAGAGCAACTCTATCCATAAAGTGTCCAATTGCAATACACATAGACATGCATCTGCTAATTAGTGCTAAATAAAATACTAATAAAATGCTAGATTTTTACACATCAAAACTTAAAGGAAGAACTTGTTGGACTGCATTTTTGAATGACATTCATGTGGACATAGCACAGCTTGTAACACTGGGTCCTCAATATAACTGACTGATGTTTCATACTTGAAAAAGGGTCATCCAAACATATGAACTGTAGTAATTTAAAAAATGAATTAAAATAAAGTAATCACAAAATATAAATACTACAATCAAGCTTATTATATTAACTAACAATCAATCGCCAAAACTGCATTATTATGTGCTGTGATTTGATCATTTGGAGGTACAGCATACAAGGCAAACGTAATGAAACTGCCACTAGCAAGTGTGGCTGACACACACTTATGAGAAACACCACATATGCCACGCAGACCAAATCCTGAATGGTTAAATGGTCATGAATAATTAGGGCATTCTCTCACTGAGCAGATGTCTCTTTTTGCAGAGCGCTCCTTACAAGAATGAATGGCAGTGTGAGATAAGCCCGGTAGAGAAACAGAGTGGGGGTCTCATTTGATAGAAGAGGACAAGAGAAGAAGATTGGATCGGGTGGCCTGAAATACAGTATAACATGTGTGCACAGTCACACACATGCATATATAATACCAACTCTCACAATGCCCCATAAGTGCTGATCAATGCCTCAGTCCCACTGACCCTCCCCTAAAATACACAACACCAACAATGGCATTATTTGTGAGTGTACTTAAGTCTGGAGGGACTGCGCTGACGAAGGCTTACTTCAGGTACATAGTCAGCATGTCAGTTAACCTGAAATTACCCACGTTGCCCTTCAAATACTGATAGAATAATCACCATCTCTCCAATATCTTCAAAACATGTTTTTTTTTGAAGATTGCATCTCTTTCTGTAATGCTTGTTCTTTAGTACAAAGATACCTTAGTCTGTTCATTGGCTTTGCTTGTTTCCTCACATGTTAAGTTGTTGCATCACACCCTGATCACGCTGTGAAAGTTGTGTGGTCGTCTCTCAAAGAGAGGGGACTATCACAGAACATGGATGAACCCGTAATTGACAAGGACATTAAGTGAAGTGGATAGAGAGGGTATAACAAAAGGGCTGTGTGAAAGCTAAGCCAGGGAATACAGTTTTCATTATGCTTTTTTTCCCCACTTTTTTTCTGCTTTTTCTCCTACAATAGTGTCAGTGTCTGATTTTTCCCTGTAACCTGGCATCTGGTAGTTCGGCCATTTTAGTGCTCAGCTGATTCTACTCAAGTCCAGTCCTCCATATCCAGTGTACCCCAAGCTGATTTCACAGATGAATTTTCTCCAGTTTAGAAAAATCTGCTCTGGACTTTTAGGACATGTAGCTCACAGCAGTGAATAGGGGGCAACACATATGATGTCGCGTCACTACTGGTAACTGCACAGGACAGCTACCTACAATATTCCCATACTGGTGCAATCTGTCATCATGCAGACTTTTTACTAGGGTGTTGGCAGTTTAAAACCTGGCTAATGTATGAGATGACTACACTGGACTTTTGCTGTCTCACCTGTTCCTCTCTCATGTCATGTCTAGAAAAATCCAGAGCTGAAGTAGGCGACTCCCTTGTAGCCAGTCTTACAGTCTGGTCCAAGACACAGAGATCTCGGGATCAAGTAAAAATACAGCCATGTATTTCATGTTCTTAATCATAAGTTATGTTGGAAAACTTACAGATAATTCTGGAAAAGAGGTGTTGGGAATGCAGTTGCAAAATGTTAGCTGCGCAGGACTTGTTTTGGACGTGGTCGTTGCAGGAGAAACAGAAATAATCTCTTTATTTCCAAATAGAGCAGGGAAGTCTGATCACATGTGGCTGCCTGGTTATATTGGTCCAGTGTAAGTCCAGTGTGAGAGGTATTATAAAATGCCAAAGCAGAACAATATGGAGCAATGACCCAGGAGACTGGGGTTCATGCTCATGCAAAGACAAATTTTAACACTGATTTACTGTTTTTAGATACACTTGAATTATTATTTCTTCTTCTTCTATTTTAACACTTTCACAAGTGGTATGTAGGTATGTATGTATGGCTGGATAGATGGATTGACCTTCACAGTCTTAACCACTCTTGATGAAATCTAAGACAAGCTTTGTAACTCTTTATATGTGCAGTGTTTTTTTTTTAAGCTTACCTGCTTAACATCACAATAGTCTGATTGGTTTGTGGAGTAACATAAATTAAGGGTTTGCATGAATAATGCCAATGAGGTAAAACAAGACTGGCAGATTGGTCAACACCTCTTAAATCGATGCTCAATGACCATATGTATTTTTAAAGTCACAGACCAATGGTTTCATAATGGGAAAAATGCATTACCAACAACCAAAGGTCATGCAATAAAGGGAGTATATTCAGCAGTCTGGCACACTGATTCATCTCAACTGACTATGCACATAGTCAGTCGTTATAGCTGTCAACAGCCTGAAATATGACTGTGATGGCCTGAGTACAGGCTCAAGTGATTGCCACCATTCCATCGTAGTTACAGTGTATATTCAGCCTCACACCTATAAATGTCTGCTAAGGAAAACAAGTGAGACATCAATAAATAGATTAGTCTCTTTGGAATCAATTAAAAGCTGGGGGGAGAAAAACTGCGTGACTTAAGAAAGGGAAACAATACCTGGTTGTTTTGAGGCAGGTGGAATTACAGAGATGGAGATTTTACATGATCAATTGCTAACAAACAATTTAGCACTTGAAGTTTATTGATTTCAACAACTTCCTGTGCATGCTGCAGAGATTGTGAAAAGGCTCGAAGGGTCTAGGTATGCCTGTATTATGAGCAGAACAAAAAAAATGAGTCAGACGTAGACACTAACAAAGACTCATCAGCTATGCTGTGAGGAGTTTTTCCCCCTGTGCTGAACTCAGTTGAACCAAGAAAGCTGCTTCCCCGTTGCTGCAAAAACCCCTATAGAAAGTGAATCATGTGCCTATTTTGGAGATGAAATTGTTTGACAGTGAAACAGCTTAATGTCAAAAACATTTGTGTTTGTCATAGTAAAGTTGCTGTCTAGATAAAAGAAAAGTATTTTGTGGCTACAGACTTCATTTTGATTTCTGTCAAATGCTGCTTTCCTGTCATCTCAGTAGTCTATAGAAACTGTCACTCTATCAGTCACATAAAGCCTGATGTCTGAACAAGGGAGTAACTCAGACACTCGCTCAACGCTCCAGCCACATAACAAATAACAGGTAGCCTGTAAATCCAGACAACTATGACTGATTCTGCACTACCTTTCTCGTGTTCATGACTCATATATATCACAAGTCAAACAGTCTTGTGGTCACGCCTTGATAACTGGTGGCAGGGGAGTTATGTTTGTCAGCCTGGTGAAAGCAGAATCCATCAAGCCCCACCAAATAGGCAGCCGTATTTGTACATGCGTTGTGTGTGAGGAAATGTGTGTTCTGGTCACCACATTGCCAGGAAATCCCAACAGGAGGCAGCCTGTGGCATCTCATCCTATTTCCGAGATACTATCACTGGCTTTTTGGTGAGGTATGAAAATGAACTATGCTCCTATGGTAGTCAAATGAGGACGTCTCTGTCAAACCTGGATCATTAAACCTATTGTTATATTTTCTCACGTAGGCTAAATATGCAGCGCTGTTGGCGTAGTGCCGTGTTTATCAAAATTTAGAAGACAACAGCACTATTGTAGTGGATCTTTTTTTTTTTTTTTTTACAGCTTATCAACAGTGTTGTTTAGTTAGTGTAGGTGTTTCAGTTCCTCGTGGCAAAATGGCACATCGCAGCAGCAGAGTGATCACAGGTTTGTATTCATTTATTTATTTATTTTGTATATATAAGAGGCGTTACAAAGGCTGTCTTGGGAATGGCTTCTACTTAGTCTTCCCCTTGGCAGAAATGGCAAACTGACCTCATATCACTATTTTTGAATAAACTTCACACCTCCCAAAATGCACAGAGAGGTGTGAAGTCATTTCATCTTCTGCTCAGTATTTTTTCTTATTTCTCTGAAAGCTGGAACAAACAGTAAAAATGGGAAACTATAAAGTGGAAAGCATTTTTTCTTGAATAGCCACTTACTGACTGCTGCCCATTCTGGTTTAGTAAAGATTTTGCTTTCACTTACGGGGTACTGAGATTTGTAGAATGAGATGTGTTGTTCAGCAGTCAATCACCTCCAGCAATTAGACGTCAAAGTCTGTTTACAGTTTTTGAAATAAGTTTTAGAAAGTCTTTAAAGTCAGAGTTAGTTGGGGCTCAAGAGTACAAGTGCAAAGGTATTTTTTTTAAGAAAAGTGCACTTACCAGACCTCTATCCTCATCTCTGTTTGATGCTAGATGCTCAAGGCTATTGGTCATTACTACAATAAAACAGCCATACCTCTGGCAAAACTGCTGGAAGTCTGTTACAGTGGGTATTACACAGTGAGAACCAGACAATATATCTGGCCCTGCTGGCTTGATTTTTTTGGTACCTATTTTTTAATCTGTCCATTGGGATCAAATAGTCTAGTGCTGTGTAAGTACCAAGCCAAACAGGCAGAGTACTGCTTAAAGATGTCACTATGATTCAACTGATGTGATTTCAGCAACCACAACCAAAACAAGCATTCACACTTCTCACAGCTACTGGCCTGCTGTGCAGTGTTAAATACTGTAACTATATTTTAATTTCCTCTTTTGTTAGCTTACTTTTCTTAAAGGGCAACATAGCGAATGCCCTTAAGGACTCTCAGAAATTTGGCACCCTTATGTCCCAAGGTGTGCCTTTTTCTGTCCTGGTCCCTGTTCCCAGATGTAAAAAAGGTTTCATACTGAAGTGTTTGAAGCATCACATTGGATGTTCACTGGACGTTACTGTATTCTTTCAGTTGACGCACTTGCACATTGCATGGGAGAACATTGGGAGGACAAGTCAGAATGTTACATTTCAAAATACTGACAAACCTCACTTGCAAACAAAGCACCGAGTGGTCATGACTGAGACATCGATTTTAATGACAAATACGGTACACAAAAGACTTTACAATTAACAGCACTTTTTTCATGTTAAACAGTTGTTCATTGTTTGTCTCCCAGGGGATTGTCATTTATAAAACCTAATTCATTAGATACCCTTTTGTAATTTAAAAGTAGTAACTATTATGTGATTCTTTTCTTTTTTTCCCCCCTTTTGTTTGCACATGGTTTTCTGGACATGCTGACTGACAGGATGTAATCTTTAAAATTGCACAATCCAAAAGTTTAACTGGAAAGCTGCTGCTTGTGTAATGTGCTCTTTTTTTTTGGAAAAATGCAAAACGAAAGCTTTGTGAACTGTGTTTTACTTTGAGAGGAGTGCACTGGAGAATGTTTTTTAACAGTGTTCACTTGTGCTTGCTCGAGTCCCATGCTGTTTTGTTCCCTGACTAACAACATGCAGCAGGGTGGAGGTCAAGACAGAGACTGTAGATAAGAAGGACAGCGGAGAGGAGGGAGAACGGAGGAGGGAGAGAAGGGCGTACTCCCTGACCGCACAGCACAATGTCTTATCTTGTCCTCTGTCCTCCGTCGTTATCTCCTGCACACGGACGTGGAGACTGTACACAGCTGACAACAGAACTGGAAACAAGAATAACAATGTATACAAATGAAAGTGTTGAATCATTATACTTCAATACCCCATGTTTCATTTGTAAACTAATTAAATCATATAAAGGTAAACATAAAAATATGCATCAAATAATTGGGTATGCTGCTGCTAAGTTATAAGCTATTAAGATGTCTCTAATCTTCCCTCCCCACCACAAAAAAATGCATGACAGGATTTAGCCAACAGCAAACATTTAAAATGACTTCTTTCAGAAAGTATTAAAAGTATAAAATATTTTGTAATATCTATAATAGTAAGTAGTCCCAATTACTCAGAGCATGACATTCAGCTTCCTCAGATTTAGACACTAGTTTAAGAACTAATACATGTAAACACACTTGAAACACTTAATTGCAAATTTAGTTCAGACTCTTGTCTTGTCCATGGAGACATTTCCTGCCCCTTTTTGTGCCATTGCCCCATGAAATCATTTGATTTTAGTCACATGACATTCTTGCTGTTAGAACAGGAAATAAACACACTGGAGCTCCGACATTACTCAGTGTGCCAGATTACCCAAATTCACCCATGATGTTGCGTTAACCTGTGTTAATCCTTACTGGTGATATTTGCTAAATATTAAAGATAAAGCCATTTTACCATATATAAGAATGCAGTTAGCTTATTGTATGGCACTCGCTTTTTAGAAAAAAACTCAGTACAGTTACTGCTGCAATTGTGAGTTTGTGCTGTTTATTTTGTTGTTTGGGTGTTTTTAAAATTGCACCACCTTCCAGTGTTTCACATGGAGATTATAGGGAGTATGGGCCTCATTAGAACCCAGGTCACGCTGGTTCAGCATCTGGAGAAGTCCATAGCTCAGTAGCTTCTGCTGGGTCTGTTAGTGGTTGGTAAGTTATAACTGGGCATTTAATAAATAGCCAGTTCCAAAAATGACAGGCCAGCACAAATTCAAATCTACTAAAACTGACCTCAAAAGCCAATTTACTAATCCACTGAGAGATTCACTTGGAATTAAATTATGCTTCTTTCTGTTCTGCTTTGACAGTGACTGTATAAATTATACCTAATTTAGAAATGCACAATGCACACTTTACCATTCATAAAAGAAAATATTTGTCTTGCATTGGATGGATGTTATGAATGTTTGAAGGTGGCATTTTGGTTTTTATTGCACATCTTCTGTTTTTGATTCATGGTTTCAAACAGTAATATCCAGGGATGAGCCCAGAGTGGATCTTGGATAAGCCTCTCACCCTTGGCTTAGGTCCCCACCCCCATCTCACTACTGCTCTCTCTCTCTGTCTCTCACTCTCTATCTGTCTTTCTCTCTCTCTCTCTCTCTCTCTCTGCAAGAACTCCAAAAGCACTACAGACACTCTTTGCCAATTTAATAAAGAGAGACTTTGTCATGCGTATCTCCCCCACAGCTTCCTGGCCAGAGTGACAACAGTGTGGGTGAGTGGAAAAACAGGAAGAGGACAGGCGGACTATAGGCAGTATTAGTGGGCAGAGGACTGGTGTACTGATTCTTACTATCTTGGTGGGGACCAAAATCTGAAATTTACTATACTGGTGGGGACCAAAATCCAGGTCCCGACTGGGT
>VUQG01021041.1:0-11011 GCA_015106755.1 Etia nguti | reverse complement strand
TAAGATCCCTTGAAAAATTATATAAATGAAACTTGTATGTTTTGGATACTTACAAAAACAATATATGAAAGTAATGAGAAAGTGGCCACTTTCATGAGTAAATCATATAAGCCTTTCACTATATGAAGTAGGCCACATCTTATGCAAGTCTTTTATAAGTTTTTCCTATTTCTTTTCCATATGGGTAACCCTGAATTGGATAAGTGGAAGAGAATGGATGGATGAATGAAGTGAACTAAATTGAATCAATAGCTATATTTAAAGAAAAACCTTCACAACAAACAAACTGCAGCATCAGCATGCATCCACTGTTTGATGCCCAAAATATCATCCAGGAAGCCCAGAGATCCCCCCCCCCCCACTTCCCCACCCACCCATGTGTTCCCTCTAAAGTTTTGTTTGAAGGTGTCCAATCACATTCAAGGCTAAACTATTACTGCACCCACCAGTGACCTTCATGAGGAACAGCAGAAGCTCCACTGCAGTTTTCACCACTGTGAAGGTCAGCAGTAAATACTGGATGTATTTGTGGACCTTTACATGCTACCTTGGGGATTAAATGTAGGTTTGATTGATTATTATTTTGAAATTCAAACTCTCACTCACTGAATATATACTGACAAAGTACATGCATAATTACGAAGTGTATTGGTACTGTGCCAGAGAATCGAGTTGGCATTTCACCTCTCTCCAGCACATCAAAATGACTGATGAGGTGTGTCAGGCTAGAATAATCATTAAATTAAATATGTACTGAGTTAGAGAGCATCTAAAAGGTATCTGTTTGGCTCAAGTGCTTTGCAGCCATGAATGTCTCTGGGTCTAAGCCAGCCTTCACTCTTTGGTGTCCTTCAATTTTTCCTCTTCTCAACTCAGCTTCATTTTCATATTTAGCCAGAACAGACCTGAGGTAAAATATATTACACAGTACTTCCCCAGGAAACCCAAGGACGACAACATATCCTCTACCAGATTTTATTTGGAATAATTTCTACTTTATCAGGTTACCATGAACTTTCAGTGGGTTTGCGTACTTGTAACACTGACCTCTTATTGAGAGAAGGAACATATTCATTCTAGTTTAAATGCAGATTTCAGGCTTAGGAAGACAAATTTCAATCATTTCTAACAGATGAATGTTTCTGTGCTTGTAACATTCTCTAAGTATTTCTTGGTTATTGGACTCGATACACACAAAAACACTTGAAAAACTTGTGTATTAAATTTCCATGAATGTTGGAGACCCTTGTATGTTTTCTGTGGAGATTTTATTTGTTGCTACAGTAGACTGAGTTTGAGTGCCTGAGTAACCTACTGTACCCTCCCCAGATTGTTGTAAATAAACAAAAATGTAGTGATCGCTGTACTGACTATCTGTGCATAAAGTGCATTATTCAGATATGGCTGTGAGGGCCCAGTCCCCCCCCCCTTGCTTTTATTTATACAAAACCTCTGTGTACAAACTGATTTGCATAAAAGGAACATAAAAAAACGAGACAAAAATGATGCAGTGATGTGTAACATTAGAGAACAGAAAAGCTATCGAAGTGACCCTATTGATAAAACTGCTGCTTAAGCTTTGATGCAGGGACAAATTTAAAGAACCTTCAGTTAAAAAAATCTGCTTTGCTCAGTGTAACTTCAGTTGGCTGTTTGACCTCCACGGTGCAGAATGATAGACAGGCAGGCTTCGACACTACAAGGCTGTTAGAAGAACAAGTTCACCTTAAATGCTTGCTCACATACCTTAAAGCACCGGTGTATTCATAAAACCGTCCAGGGTACCTAGAGGCATAAAGTCGTTACAAACACACTAAAATTGACCACAAAGTGATCAGAACTGTAAATCTAAAAAAATAGCAGTTTTGTTCTGGTGTCTCAGAGTGAGCTCAAAACTGCCTCATAGTCTCCTTATGAGTTTTCCTTTGCATTCCTGCTTCTGTTCAAATAAACGTGACAGTTGTGTTGCTTTTACAGCGGAAAGCTTCCTAAAGAGTTAAACGTCAAGTGCGCTCACTGCGCCGTGGTGGTGGCACTAAACCAGTCCTGGGACTCCCAGAAGGAACTCTTAAGATTCTTTCATCTCAGTGAGGGAGGCAGTGCGCTGGACTCGGACCTGCGACAGTCTCGTAAAAAAAAAAAGAAAAAAAAAAGAAAAAGGAGCCTTTCCTTCTCTTATTCACGGCTCCATTCTTTTGCCTCCATCACTTGGCGGAGGACGGGCGGCGTGAGAGCATCCTCTTCCTTCCTCCGCTGGGCATCGGCCTGCCTCTGTACACTGTGACAGCGAGGCTACTCGGTGCGGCGCAGCGCACCGGAGCGCAGCTGGAGGAGAGCAGAGGGGAGAAGCGAACAGGAGAGCGGAGGTGGAGGACGGACGGACTGCTACCCTCAGACAGGCGGGATTATACCCAAGAGCATCCCGTCGCTTCAACATGCCTCGGGGGAATAAAAGACTTGCTGGGATTACCGCGCTGATCGCCTCGTTGCTACTCGGCTCTTGTGGGACAGGTGCAGGTGAGCGGCTCCGTGCGCCCCTGGCGCTGTTTGGGAGAGATGTAGAGTGTGGTGTTTTCTTGAAAGTCATCCCCGTAGTTTACTATTCCACCTAGACTCACTCAACTGTAATGAATGACAATAATATGAGTTTGGACGGTTGTAAACACGCTGGCTAATTAACCTGCCAGTTGGCAAAAAGAAAGAAAAAGTAGACAAAATGTATTTTCGTCTTTGTTCTCATATATTCAGCAGATTGTTAATTCACAAAACCCCCTGAAAGGGCTATTATAAATAACTCATAAAACACATCATAGTTTGATTTTTTGGATTTAATTTCTTGATTATCTTTCCGAGCCATTATGATAAAAATGATTTTAAAAGGAAGAAATATTTCGTTTCTGCCCTGCGAAAGCTTTAACTGATCTAAACTGTTTCTCCGGGTTTGGCAAGGAGAAGCTCAGCGCAGTAAATTTAGTGAATTAAACAGTTGGCTGGATCTAATCCGACCACCACGGGGGCTTGTTGTTGAAAGGGAGCGCACATCCTCTGGGGATTTACGGCTGTCAAGTTTTAAGAGATAGGGAATTCCAGTTGCCTTCTTATTTTATCATTTTTCAGCATTTGATGTTTTCTCATGAGAAGGAGAGTGGGAGAGACTGTGGGCTCATCATGGAGAGGCAGGGAAGCTGTATAGGATCCTGGAGCTTCTTTAAGGTTCAGAAAAAGATCCTTAAAAAAGTGATTTCTTGGTGTGAGGAGATTTCTTTAAAAGAAATCACTGAACATGTCTGTATTACAGATATAGAATTTTCTCTGCAACAAGTGTGCTACATCTCCTATTCACTGCTGCTGTTCAGTCCATGAGTGCATATGAGCTGTTAGTTTTTGATGGGAGGAATTTAGTGAATCATTCCAGGACCTCCACAGTTGAAGTGGCTCAGTAAGATGTCATGGCCCCGTGCTTCCCACTGTAATGACTGCCCTGATGCTGTAAATAAGGGCAGCCTTGTATGTGACACACCAGATTAAAAAACAAAACAAAAGGATCAGATGGTTTTGTGCACACAACTGCCTAAAAAAAAAAAAAATCAGGGAGGACGACTGTAAAGATGGGCATCCACAGGCATAGCACTTTCTCAGCTGTACTGATTGTTTGGATAGATAGAGGACGTATTTATATTAATGACTGAAAATGACCCAAATTTAGATGAATAGAGTGTTGGTGAAGGCTCACTTTCCTCTGGTTCATGAAGCCTAAGACAAACAGGAAACAATCGCAAGGCCAGCAATTTCACTTTGCTTCATATAGTTGGTTTACAGAGTAATGTGTATTAGTGGGAGTCTTTATCATCCGTATAACAATCTGTCGTCTGTCCATATTATGCTTCCTAAGCAATGAGCAGGTGTCAGCTCAGTAAAGAGCTGCCATCTCATTCATCATGTTTTCTACAAGGAGGATGGGATGCTTCTGTCCATTCTGTAATAGTCTCTGTCAATATACCCACTTTGTCACACAAGCACACACACACTGAGCTGTGTCTGCCAATTTCTCTAACTTTTCCAAAATGACAATATAACATATCCACCTGACAAACTAAATGAGCAGCGTGTGATGATGAGGAAGTGAACTGCTGAACTCGTCACTTTTCAGAATAGCTGTGAGTCGGTTCATTTTCTGATGTGGACAGACAACATGTTACACAAACTAATTCTTTCTTTGGCGACCCAGTCCTTACCCTAACTAACACATTGCATTGTTCTCTATTTGAGCTCACTTTGCATGTATGCACAGAGAAGGACAGAGAGGTCCCAGAAAGAGCAAATGTGAACAAATGTAAATTGCCGGAGATGGAAATAAAAATCTTTTGACTGTCGTACTCCTGAATGAAATACGTTTTTCATCCACCGACTCACGATCACAAGCCTAACCCGAAAGATGGTGATACCTAAAGCGAATTTACAGTAAAATACAGAGTCACAAAGTAGGCCAAGAAAAGTGTTTTGTGTCGTGATTGTCAACAGCCACAGTGGAAATGAAAGGTTTTACTTTGTCACCCAGCACTCATCCTCCAATTCATGAAGAGGAGAATTTATTTTCAAGGCTCTCTTACCATTAAATGTACATTTCTAATTGGGGGTTTAATGGCCGTTTAAGAACATTATGCAACTGCCGCTGCTGCTAGTAACAAAACAGAGGTCACCTGCTGGATAAATATGTCATTTTAAACATTTGAGTAAATGACCAAGGCTATTATTTTTTCTCCAGCGAAGACTCTCAGCACGGCATCTTCACCCCTTAGATCATTAGCATCATCAGCAGCACCACCATTATCATCTGTGGGAAACAATCTGGATCTCCTTCCTCCCACACACACCCTCCCTGTTTACTTTGTTTCATTTCACAATACAGGTAGACACATTTCTTTTTGCATTTTTCTCAAACTTGAAAGAAAACACAATTTTTTTAAATCTTCTTTTTGATTATTGCACCGACAGGGGCACCAAGGTAGCACAGGATGCGTTTCATCTCTCAGACGGTTGAAGGTAGATGTTTGATTATTTAAATAGCCGAGGCTGGGGGGACGACGACTTTAAGGTGTTGTTATTTTCTCAGAGTGCTGGAAATTCATCTCCACCAGTCACAGCCAGACAGAGAATAAAAAAAATATGCTGGGGGAGAAGTTGATTTAAATTTGTGCCTGGCTCCCCGCTTCATATGGGAACAGCCCTGTCTCATCAGAATTTATTACTTTTCAATGAGCTGGTGGTTTGCAGAGAGAACTAAAACCACGGAATAAAATCAATTTGATGCGAATGTGTCTCTGCAAACCATCCTTGTCCTTTATGCTTCATGAGGTTTAGAGAGCCAGTATGAGGCAAAAGAGCAAAATAGTTAAGTATAAATTGCCCTTATTTTTATGTCATGTATTTAGCAGACGTGGAGTCATGAAGAGGTTCTGATTAAGTCAAGGTTGCACAAAAGTGCCTGGTGGTGTGAGCCTGGAGCTGTCAGTCATGAATCTAGATTTATTAATCCAGGGACAAGTAGTTAAGCCACAAAAGTGACAGAGAACTGCAGTCCATCCATCTGCCTTTGTAACCTCTGGGATTTTGTATTTGCCCAAGGCCAGCTCCCCAGCGGACGTCTGCCTGCCTAAAAACAGACCTATTCATCAAATGGGCCTGTCATTATATCAGATGACTTGTTATCGGTCCAAGAATTGGCCACATTCTGCTGAGGTCACTACTCACTGTCACTCTCTGGAGCAGCAAGAAAGCAGAAACTCATCAGCTATTAGCAAAACCACACTGTGATTACCGTCATGTGACTGCCAGTGAGAAATACTTGACTCTATCTTCAGCTTTGATTATTTAGGTTTCTAAATTATCTATCTAAGAAGGAACTAAAAAACTGAAAAACTATAAATAAGGCACAGGAGAGAACTTCAAAACTTTTGTGAAACTTAGTCTTACTTAAGGCCTCCTTTGTTGTGTTTCTGGAGCTTTCAGTCATACATCACATTTTCTCTATAATTATCTATTTAAGTTGCCACTGAATTGTAGAAGTTCACACTGTTCACAAGCAAATCTGCAGAAAAAGCTGTTAAATGGACGATGTGATGACATTCTTAACTGCTGTTTCAAATGAGTATAGTCTGAACCTTTTGATGAAACATATTTTTGAAATTAAACAATAATTAATAATTAATTAAACAATATCCTTTTTTGACTCCAGTATTTTTTTCTTCAGTCCTTACAGTCCTTCTTTTATATTACATCCTAGAAAGCCACAGCGTGTGGTGTAAAAGATTTCCTGTATCTGTCCTTGTAACAGTGGAGCTAATCAGTCTGTTAGAGATGCTTCTCTGCTGCCCATCCAGTAAGTGTTGTGCAGGGTGGTCAGGATAATCCATGATAACAGTTTTCTGACCACTTCTTCACAGAAGACTCTGGGAGAACAGCCCTAAAATTGCTTGTCTATCAACTCAGAAGGACAATAATAAAGATCAAGCTGGTTGCAACCAAGCCCAAAAACTCATCAGGTGTTTTCTTAGTGACAAAAAGGGCTCCAAAGTATTCTTGCCTTGTTGTTGACAAGTCGCTACTATATTAGCACGCGGTGTACCTTGAGTTGTCAGTCAGATCCACCTCTGGGCTACATCCCTCACTTACATACAACAAACTATGAAAGTTACTGTTATTGTGTTCTTGTCTGTTTTACACATGAACGTCATGTAATGCGAGTAGTTTTGATGACATAAAGGCTGTCCCCTGTGCCACCTCACCAGCTGAGCCGCCCATGAACACTGACACGGAAGTATGATTGGGTTTCTTCAGTTATATGCAACTATGCAACTAACTGGCAGGTAGCTCAAGAGACACGAAAACTGTGCAAAAATATTGGGATGTTCTCTTTTGTTCTCTGGTAATATAAAGCACAGGGAAAAATGTTAGGATTTTAATGGTGACTAATTGTCAAAAAGCAATTAGCGATTAACAGATTTGTTGACCTGGAACTTCCCAGAGAGAGCATGAACATGTATTTGGCCACTTTCCAAATATAAACCAAATTTCTCATACCTCAGCTTTGGCCGTCCTGAGGAAACTGTTTTAACCATTTAATGCCTAATGAAGTGCACTGCAGGGTTTTACTGCTTTGTTTTGCTGAAACACTTGTTAGTGACAAGCTAAGAAACCAAAACACTGACTTAAAAGGTGCTAAAATATTCCTTAGAGCTGAAGGAAAGAGCTTTTCATAACTCCCTGTGGGTTTTGTCAGCATATGCAACACCTTTGACATAATCATCTAAGCCATTGCCATCTTACTAATATCGATTATTGCAGTGAGGAATGCAAGAGTTGCATCAATATTTTAGTGGAATTATTGTTTATGTGCTTGCTTTGAGTCCAAGATCTTTCCTACGGCCCTGCACAGTTTTAAGGTTGCCGAACTGCTTTTGACAATCTCATGTGGAGAATAATGTGTTCTTCCATCCAAATTAAATACATGATATGGCTACAAAGTCATTTATTATTAAAGGAAGGGTCATCCGAGCTAACCCTTAGAAGAAGGCGCTGTATTTCTGTTAACATAATGGAAGAGGAGACGCTGAGGAGAACAGTGTACGCTGGTAGAAGGCCTGAGAAATCAACAAGAAAGTGGAGGAGTTTGGTTCACTGCCCTGCATGGACATTCGTTGCCTGTGCCCTTCGTCTTTAATCCATTCAGTGACACTCCCAGCTCCTTCTCTCATTTCATCCATCAGTGGGTTTTCTTTGTGTGTGTGTGTGTGTGTGTGTGTGTGTGTGTGTGTGTATGTGTGTATGTGATTGTGTGTGTGTGTGTGTCTTCGGATTCATTTGTCTCTCCTCATCTCACCTTCACACAGCTGCTGCTCTGTGGTGCACAACAACACAAGTCCCAGCAATGAAGTCCTGTTCAGTCCTGCATCACGATCTCACTCTGTATGGTATTACTGTAACAAAGGCTGGGGGTGGAGTAGCAGGGTGGTAGGTGAATAGTAACCTACTTAACTGCTTGTACTATTGTATAAATCCACTTTGAACTGCCTCGAGAAAAACAAGCTGAAGTTTTTGGTAAAAAATAAACACAAACAAACAAAAAAACAAACAAAAATTTGACTCTTAATCATGTTACCCTGTGTGCAGTATCGCATGTATCGCATTCTCCTTCGTTCCTCTCTCAACCAATTAAACAGGAAATCATCGTCACATTGAACCTAATCATAGTCGGTGACCGTCTCTGTTTTCAGTTTAATGAATGTCTCTGTGCGTGACAGTTTAAGAATTGGAGTGTGCTTTCATGATATGTAAGAACCTCTTGAAATATATTGAAAACCCCAGCCGGCTGCAGCAGATGGCTGCCTCTCCCTGGTTCTCCTGGAAGTTTTCTTCCTGTTAAAAAGGAGTTTTACCTTCCCACTTTTCCCAAGTAGGAGGTCATCTAATTGTTGTGGTTTTGTCTGTATTATTGTGGGGTTTTACCTCACAATAGAAAGCACTTCAAGGTGCATGATGCTAGATAAATTGAATTGAATTGAACTGGACTGAGTCATCAACTGAAATGATTCCTTTGTTGTTCTGAGTAGTGTCTTTTTTTGTTGGGTTTGTTTGCATTGCTTTGTTGTAGTGTTTTCTCATTGTTACATTACTGTGTGTTTGTATTAGCATGTTATGTTCTGTTAAGTTTTGTTAAAACTGATGGAATGCTGTGTGAAAAACACAAAGAGAAAAAGAAAGATTGTGAAAGGAACCCTCATTGTCACTTTGTATGAGAAGCGATATTGTCATTGTGGGCTATTATTTATCAGACAGGCCTTGAGAAACAGAAAGGTTTTTCAGTTGCTGGATGCCAACCAAGGAAACTCTGCTTCTCACAGATCAATATATACAATAAAATATAAGTCAAAGGCATGTCGATACAACATTTTAGTGTGAAACATTACAATAAAACGTTATTTGGAAATGATTGCCTGTCACACAAATTATTGTGCCTGAATATAAAAGAATTCACCCCTCGCTTCTGGAAGTTCACATTTTATATGTGATTTGACACCTCCTTATTTTTCCTCTTCTTCTTCTTCTTTAGGATCCTCCTATTTGGGGTCACCACAGCAGCCTATCTACCTCCATTTTGCTATATCCTTAGCAGCTTCCTCTGTCACACCAACCTGTCCCTACTCTACACTTCACGACATTCGTGAATTTTCTCTGAGGTCTTCATTTTTTCCTCCTGTTGGGCAGCTACCCATTCAACATCCTTTCTATCCATCTTTCAACGCATATACACATGTCCACACTACCTTAACCTTGCCTCTCTAACTGTGTCTCCAAACCACTCGATCTCAGCTGTCCCACTGATGTACTCATGTACTCTTTTCAAATCTTGTCCGTCCAATGAAAATCTCAACATCTTCAGCCCTGCCTCCTGTTATTCTTTAGTGCCACTGTCTTGAAGCCATACATTATAGCAGGTATCACAACAGTCTTGTAAACCTTCTCTTTCACTCTATCCTTCTGTCACGAATCACCCCTAGCACTCTTTTCGACCCACTCCTGCACTCTCTTCTCCACCTCTCTTGTACACTGTCCATTGCATTGGATTTATTTACGCTAGTCTTTCTACCTCTACTCCTTGCATCGTCTCTGTCACACCTCTCTCTCTGTCATTTTCACATGTGCATTCTGTCATGCTTCTACTGAGCATCTCCAGAGCATACCTCCACCTTCCAGGTTCTCCTTCACCTGCTCCCTGCTCTTACTACGGATCACAATGTCGTCTGCAAACATCATAGTACACGGAGACTCCTGCCTGAACACATCTGCCAGCCTGTCCATCACCACTGCAAACAAGAAAAGACTCGCAGCAGGTCCCTGATGTAATCCCACTCCCACGCCCGCACACCTCACCACTGTCTCAATCTCCTCATGTATATCCTGCACCACACTCAGATGCTTCTCAGCCACTCCTGTATTCCTCATGCAGTACCACAGTTCCTCTCTTAGCACTCTATCATATGCTTTCTCTAAATCCACAAATACACAGTGACTTTCTCTGTACTTCTCCATCAACACTCGCAAAGTAAACATTACATTGGTGGTTCTTTTTTCTCAGCATGAAGCTGAGAGCAACTACTGCTGCTCACTGATTGTCACCCTAACCTAGCTTCAACAACTCTTTTCCATATCTTCATGGTGTGGCACATCAGGTTTATCCCCCTGTAATTACCACAGCTCTGCACATCGCCCCTGTGCTTGAAAATCAGTACCAGTACACTTCTCCTCTATTCTTCAAACATACTCTCATTCTATATTCTGCTCACTTTTTCTTTTCTAACCTTTGAAGACTTTCTTATACTTCCTTCTTCCACCACCAAGTCTCCTTGTCCTCTTTTCTTTGTTCAGAGGTTACACCGAACACCTTCTCGGTTTACCTCACCACTTTAGCTGAACTTCCCCAGTCATCTGGCTCTTCCTTACCACCCAGAGTCTGTCTCATTTCCTCCCTGAACTCTGTGCAACATTCTTTTTATTTCAGCTTCCACCTTTTAATCCTGGGCTTTAAGTTAACTCTCCTTAGTTTCCAAAGTCATCCTACACACTGTCCTCTAATAAGATGTAGTCTTCCTGTGTGTACTTCCCTCCTCTCCATCCAGCCCTCCATTCATTCTCCCTCTCTCTTCTTAAAGTGATTGTTCACCATAGCCATTTCCATCCTTTTCACAAAATCCAGTACCATCAGTCCTTTTGCACTTTTTTCATTAACACCATACCTACCCAACACGTCCTCATACACGCCTGTTCCCTTCACCTACATGTCCATTTAAATCTGCTCCAGTTCCTATTATTTTTCTGACGTCCAGCCTGTGCATACTGACAAAATTCAATATCAGCCCTTTGATTTCTAGCTTCAAACTCATGATCCTACAGTGTCTGACACTCTCTTCATCTCTACAACACACACACACATACACACACACACACACACACA